>WNNJ02001593.1:0-234767 GCA_012934845.2 Pomphorhynchus laevis | reverse complement strand
TATTTCTATTTCTTATATATTAAAATACGTAGACTCAGTTAGCTTATTTAATTGTAGAAAAATAAATTAACAAAATATAATTTAAAATAAATTAAACTATTAAGCGGAAATTTATTACTGATGGATAATAAATAATATACTTTGTACTAGAATAAGATACTAATAAGATACTATATAGTCAAATTTCATCAAAGGAAATACGTCATGAGCATGTATTTGGCCCGGTGCTATGTTGAGTCAAGGAATAGGGGCCGAAATCTGATAGCATAGCGGTTCCGCTTGATGATCTCGAATCCTTATTTTTATACATTCGTCTGTTATTTAGTATATAAGAAATAGTATATAAGTAATAGAATATAAGTATATAGCATAGCGGTTCCGCTTGATGATCTCAAATCCTTATTTTTATACATTCGTCTGTTATTTAGTATATAAGAAATAGTATATAAGTAATAGAATATAAGTATATAGCATAGCGGTTCCGCTTGATGATCTCAAATCCTTATTTTTATACATTCGTCTGTTATTTAGTATATAAGAAATAGTATATAAGTAATAGAATATCTAGTATATAAGAAATAGAAAACATTGCTTGAAAATTAGTAGAAAAAAAGTCGTATCAAGAATGAATAGTTTCAAAATTTCTGGCAGAGGTTATATTACCACTACCAGAAAGCGTTGTAAAGCCTTGTTATGTTTTCCAGAATATTTGCCTTACAATTCAGACATGGGATTATATAAGTGACACTAGTCAACTTCTATTTCGGTTTGTTCTTGAATAGTCCGGCTAGAGTAGATTTCTTTAAATGATATAAGGAATCATTGAAACGGAAGGTGCTCGGGGTCAATGTTAAATTATCAAAATTGAAATGGCAAGACGCCCGGCATGAGGTAGAAAATATATTGAATTTTCGATTCCAGTTTGGAATCATGATCATAAATTGTAAGTATTTGTTATCAAGATAGTTTAAACTGGTATAAGGAAGTATTTGCTGGGAGGCTGATTTTTAAGAAATTAGTACATCCATCACTGACAAATACTGCAGGTATGAATAATTGTTTCGTACTCGTGCCTGATTTCAAGGTAGTGGTATTAATTCTATTCTGGAGACAACGGCTAGTTGCTTGATGTATTGCCCAAATATGAAAATCTTTAGATTCAAACATTTCCGAGATTCGCTGGAATTGTCTGTCCCTAGCCATTGTTGTCGAACATATATTAACAGCCCGATAATGGAGCGTTTAGCGGTTATAATTTTGTAGTTAGTGTGTACATGTGTATTTAATTTGTTAGACATCAGAGTTTATTAGACTTCCTCTATACGTCCGTCGTAATGCTATTATTTATTTTTTATCAACACGTCTAAGAATGATATATCACCGTCAGTACTTTATCTTACAACAATATATTGTATGTCCGGATCTCTGTTATTCAATAATTTGATAATTTCTATTCCAGGATTTACTGACAATATACAAAATGCAGCATCCACGTATCTTATCCATTTAGTTAAGTTTGGGATAAAATTATATAGGTCTGCCTCCCAACGCATCATATAGATGCCAGTATGGGTCCCAATATAAAACCCATGGCTACTCCGTTACTCTGTTCATATATAAGTGCTTCGCATAATAATAAAATGTTCTTATTAGTACACCATTTTAATAAGTGTTCTCAATCAGTTGTTGATAATTTAGGATTATCACCATATTACGCTAATAACTCAGATGCTAGTAGTATTGTTAGCAGTAGTGGAACATTAGTCAACATGACATCCGCAGTCATGAAATAACGTGTTTGTCAACTTTAGTTTACCATTTCTTTTGTAAATCGAGGCATTTCCTTTATATACAAATGTACTGGATCTTTATAAAGACCTAGTAATCTGTATATTTCCTTGACTAGTGTGTGACAAAAACTTTTACATGAGGTAATTACTGGTAGGAATTGAAAAGTGGTTTATGGATTTTAGGCAGAAGATAGAGGAAACTTGCTGGTCTGCTAAGAGTTGTCTTGGTCACAAAGACATTAGTGAACAAAGACAATCATGTTTTCTTTACATGTAAAAATATAGCACTTGTAAAGGACTATTGCAATAGTTGAAAATTTGTGAACAATTATTTCTTATTTTATTATTCCTCTTGATGTTTAAACGTCTTGAACTGTTTAAGAACACATCGAACGTATCATTGGACAAAATAAAATTATAAAATTCTTAATTATTTTTCATTCAGAATTTAATTTTGAAATTAAAAACTATTTATTTAAATGTGTAGTTTTGGGATTGTGTTACAAGATGTGTTGTATTTCTGCATTCATTTTATAGTATTTTTGACTGTATTATAGTTGCATATAAAACGATTTAAATGGCCGTTTATTGCGTAATTAATGAAAGTCAATCCTAAATAAAATGTCTATAATGACCATAGGTACTGAACGATAATGATGCAGTCTTTTATGTCTTAATGATAAGCACAACGAGGAAAATTAGTCTTTATAATAATCATTTTCGGCATTGATAAGAAATTTTATCTTACACTCATATGCATAAGTTTATCATTCTATTTTAATTGACACAGCTTTGACCAACAGTAAAACAGTGGTTAGGTTATAAAAATTTTGATAGAGGTTGTATAATTTCAATATCCGAGTAAGATGTACATTGTGTGAAATTATTATGTGAAGTCACTTTTGAATTATAATATCTTAATATCCAAATATTTGTTAGAACTATTATCTGAATATTTATTACAACTTTCCAGATGATTCTGGAAATTAAAATGGCTTTGCTAAAATAACTTATCACCGAAATTCAGATTAAATTATAATTGTTTAACAAATTATTCCTTTGCTTCGACATTTCTCATACTTTCGTTGAATGCTGTTAATGATAATTCTTTCAACGTTTTTACAATAATTCCTGATTCAAAAAAACTTACTGAAATAGAGTAGAAACAATACTGTTTCAAAGTAGTTTAAATACACTGTTTGCACACTGAATTCTTTTTAAATACACTGTTTGCACACTGAATTCTTTTTAAATACACTGTTTACACACTGAATTCTTTTTAAATACACTGTTTGCACACTGAATTCTTATGATTATACAAATTCATTTGGTCGGCTTCATAAATTATCCTCGTGTGAATTCTTTAATCCTAGATGCAGCACTGTACACTACAATCAGCGTAGGTGGACCTCATCAGCAGTGAGCCTACGCCTACCTTTCGTGTTTCGGTCCTTTAATTATCTGCTGAAATTTTCTTCTGCTGCCTTTCTGTAAAAACAAACGATACAGTTTGTAATGAAAACATTTCCACTTGTGCAAACTGTACGTTGTATCCGTCTTTTGAAACAAAATGACGGAAATAGCACTACAGTTGACGGAAACAACCGACAATCTGTCTTTCGAATTTTCTTTGGCAGGAAACCGGAATCTGCCAGGTAAATAGAATGAACAATTGCATACACGAGCGAGTATCATCATTTGGTCGGCTTTATCAGCGGTGAGGCGTAGGCTCACTGCTGATGAAGCAGCAGTGAGCTGCTTCATCTTATTTCCGTCTTTTTGTTTCAAAAGACGGATACAACGTACAGTTTGCACAAGTGGAAATGTTTTCATTACAAACTGTATCGTTTGTTTTTACAGTAAGGCAACAGAGGAAAATTTCAGCAGATAATTAAAGGACCGAAACACGAAAGGTAGGTGTAGGCTCACTGCTGATGAGGTCCACCTACGCTGATTGTAGTGTACAGTGCTGCATCTAGGATTAAAGAATTCACACGAGGATAATTTATGAAGCCGACCAAATGATGATACTCGCTTGTGTATGCAATTATTCATTCTATTATACAAATTATTAAAAAATTACATCGATCCAAGTTTTAATGTCTTAAATCTGTAAAAGTATTTATGTACATATTAATTACTTTTATCATTTATTGTTGACTTCGGGCCACGGTCCCATTGCACAACGTTCAGTAAGTTTCTATTTATATTGGTTGGGCATGTTGCATTACTCTTGCTAAGTTCATCGGATAAAGGTATTCATTATCATCATTTGAAGCTTAGAGGATACCTTATGTTCATTAATTCTCTGTAACTTTACAAAGTATTGATTTTTGTATCACGATTCAGTGCAAAATATCGCTTCTGCTTTATCATATAAAGAATATAAATATTGTGCTTAAATTTAAGTGTACTCAGTTTTTTAAATTTAGCAAAATGAATGCCGATATAACAAATCCTTGAGTCTTACAAGTTTGCACGATGTCATCGACATACCTGAGGAGGATGAATATGCGCTTATGGACGCAGTATATAATGTTGGCCCTATTTCTGTTGCAATAGATGCAGGATCACCATCGTTTATGTCATATCGTAAAGGTCAGTATAAGTCAATCACGATCACTAACTTATGATATCAATGCAAAAACTAGCAGTATTTTTAGAGAACAAGTTTTTTAATTATGCTATATCATCACAGTAAGTAACTGCTTGAATACTTTTATATTAACTTTACAAATACCAATAATAGATTTTGAGTATTTTACCTACTTTTCGGAGCAAATGTTTGGAAAAACTATGAAAAATCTAGGTTCATTCCTTTTTTAATAATTATCATCCACAGATATTTAGCTTATAAAATGGTAAATAAAACTGAAAATCGTTTCATTAAATACACGAATTGAAAAGATTTCCACAAATGTAAAAAAAATGAATGAAGAAAACTATTTTTTATCTCATAAGCATTTATCAATACTCATTTGGCTATCAAACCGGAAAATACAAAATGTCAAATCTGTGTCAATTAAAATATAACATTCAATCATTTCATGAACCCAAAACTTAGGTTCATGAAAATGTTTGATGAGCTCACTAGGTTCACTTGATAAATTGCAAACGAGTATATCTATAATCAAAAGGATCACATAATCAAGATATATTTAATTGATTTGCTTTCAAAATAAATCGTTGATGATTTGTTTTTATGATAGCTACAGCAATTTAATTTCGAATTGTTTTGCAAATAAATATTTTTATTACCTCACTTAAACTTTGATTGATCACATTGTTTAATGTTGAGTCAAATTAATTTGGAATCTATTATTATAAACCCCATGGTGAATATATTAAAATTTGATTATTGATCAATTTGTATTATAGACTTATGGTCAATGTAACATAAAAATTTGACTTGCATAACGATTTGTAAAATTTGATCTTTAAAATTTAATTAAACGTTTGCAAAAGCGTGATACAAAAAGTTGCCAACTGGTTAACAAAGTGATTTATTTTTAGTGTTATCAGCATTACCACTAGTCGTTTGTAGATAAAATATAACGTCAGGGATGGTGAGCTGAAATAAAACAGAAAACAAACACAGCCTAATGATGTACCGTTTGTCATTATTTAGACTCATCAGTACCAGATACCTCCACTGCTGGATGCAGAGGGGACCGGTATATGGTTGCGTAAACTAACAATGACTCATCAGTGTGATACGAATATCAAACTGGGAGTTTACACTGATAACTCTTATTTTCAGCAAAATATGACGTCAGGGATGGTGAACTGAAATAAAACAGAAAACAAACACATCTTAATGCTGTGCCGTTTCATCATTGTTTAGACTCATAAGTACTGGATACGTCCATTGCTGGATGCAAAGAAGACCGATAGACGACTGCGTAAACTAACAATGACTCATCAGTGTGATACGAATATCACACTGGGAGTATACACTGGTTAGTGTACGTGTAACATACATTACACTAGCCAGTGTAATGCGTACGTAGTGATGACACTAAGTGCGCATTTATTGCGCTTTTAGTCGTATTTTTTACTCACACTGATGGGAATTCCTTGTAGTTTTCAGGACCAGCCAGTGTATACTCCCGGTGTGATATTCGTATCGCACTGATGAGTCGTTAGTTTACGCAGCAGTCTACTGGTCCTCTCTGCATCCAGCAGTGGAGGTATCAGGTACTGATGAGTCTAAACAATGATGAAACGGCACAACATTAGGCTGTGTTTGTTTTCTGTTTTATTTCAGCTCACCATCCCTGGCGTCATATTTTGCTGAAAATGAGAGTTATTAAGATAAATTATAGTTACGAATATTTTGGCATTACGGAAAGCACACTGATGATTTTTAATATATATAAAATGCTTTATTATTTTTAGGCATAAGTATGTCAATTCTTTATTATAGGTTAATAATCGATAAGAAATTCGTCTACTGTATAAGAGTATTTGCATACATATATTTCACATATATGAATAATACAATTTGCATACAATTTGTCAAAAATTTTATATCAGAAATGAGTAATTTGTTGAATATATATTTGAAATTTATGCCAATTTTGAACTGAATGTTTCTTAATATGCTTAGTATGATTTCCAAATATAAGTATGCTTTAATTAAGGGATCTATTACGATGACCATTGTTCATCTTACTATCTTAACCACGGAGTATTGCTGGTTGGATATGGTGTGGAAGTAATTAATGAGACACGTCATCCTTATTGGCTTGTTAAAAATAGGTATTTTATTTTTCCGCTAAATAAACATTATTGTGATAATATAAAACAGTAAAGTTGTAGAATATTTTACCATTACGGAAAGCAAACTGATGATTTTAGATACCAAACAAATAAATAAAACAAATACTTTAAGCGATAAATCTGTACTTACATAAATTAAAAAAATAAATATTTAAAGTTTAAGTATTAAATTATATAATATAACTATATAGATTATGTACATTGTTAAATATGCCTAGTTAAATTATTTTTATTTGATGAAATAGAAATACCTAAAATATTATTTAAGAAATTTGTTGGCAGATCTGAGTGATATTTAAATATGTTTAGTAGATATTAAAGAAGCGTTAGTAAAATTAATTTATCTTATATTCGGAACAAGATATACATATATATGTTATAATTATTATAACGCCTATCTAACAAAAATTAAACCATCAAGTAAATATAAATATATGGATAAAATTTAATAGAATCCTTAAATATTTTTATAAATCAAAATTATTTAAAAGTAGGGACATCTATATTTAGACAAGTAAAAGGTGTTCCAATGGGTGGTAATAGTAGCCCAATTATAGCTGACTTGTTTTTAAGCTTTATAGAATATGAATTTGTTCATAACTGTGTAAAAACTAAATCTAAACAATATAAATATATGAAATATATGTTTCGATACATTGATGATATATGTGTATTTAATTCTAATAATTTTTATTCAATTAGTGAACAAATTTATCCAAAAAGCCTTATTCTTAAGTAAACCAATATTAATGATAAAGAAGGTGTATATCTAGATATGAACATTAAATTAACATTAACTAAAACTACTATTAATTTATATCGTAAAGATGACATATTTAAATTTACAAGAAACATATTTTTGCATGAGCATTCATGCATACCATATAATATAAAATATAATACATTAAATAATGAAATTTTAAGAATTGCAACAATATGTAATGATATTGGCTTTCTTCAAAATCATTTAAATAATTTAATAGATACATATTTTAAACTAGGTTACTATAAAAATAACATCAAGCAGAAAATAGTAAAATATATAAATCAACACAATAATATAAAGAATAAATTTAAACTCTTAAGTGGCAAATTTTTATGGATGGATAATAAATAATATACTTTACATTAGAATAAGATACTAGATAGTTATTTCAGAGGAAATACATCATTAGCATGTATTTGGCCCCGCTGCTATGTTGTGTAGAGAAGTTAGGTGCCGAAACCTGATAGCATAGCAGTTCCTCATGATGACCTCTAATTCTTATTCTGATACAACGTCTGTTATTTATTAGTCAATTCATAAAAATGACGTTTATTTTAAATTTTATTTTTAACTTGATTTAAATTATAGAAAATCTAAAAACAATTTTTAATTTTATTATTTAATTATTAAATTTTGATTTAGCATTATTATGTTTTGTTTATTTTATAATTATATTAAATACGTAGACTCAGTTAGCTGATTTAATCAGTCTGGATTGAAGAATTGAAGCCGGGCTTAAATGAGAATGATGGCTACCGTTTAATTTTAATTCGGGATTGAGCATCGTTTTTATGAAGTTTGCTAACACATTCGTAGACCTGGCAGCACAACGTGAGGACCTACCTAATGTGCATCTTTGTTTTTACCTTTTTTCTTTTTATATTCTTAACATTTTACTTGCTTCAGATTTCTGATGATGATTCCAAACTGGAATCGAAAATTCAATAAATTTTCTACCTCATGCGGTGCGTCTGCCATTTCAATTTTGATAAAATAACAATCCATTTCAAATTCTTTAACAAGTGTGCTGTTTAATATCTCGGCTACTTGTTCGATGATTTTTTAGACTGGCTGAACACATCCTTGTCAATAGGATACCTATTTTTACGTAGTCATGTAATAGGTGATACATAGTCACACTTTCGCTTAACTACCATTTTCCTTGCTATAGCCCGTAAACATATATCGGACACGGTTCCTGTGGGATCAGTTGCAGCCTATATTAATGAATAGAATCTACTGTAATTAATTTCCCGAATCCTTTCATCGTATTTCGCGTGCTGTCGTTGTTCATTATAATTATAAGCTTGCTCTACAGATTTTTCAAGATAGGCATGATCATAGCGATTGTATATGCAGACATCTAAAAATGATCTCCAGTCTGTTCGTAATAAACTCCAAAAAGTCCATTACAAACAATATCTGTCCTGGCATATTTTCGTCGAGTAGTTGTCGAATTTTCAAAAACAGTATTTTCATCTACTGGTTCCAATGAGGAACCAGTAGCCCTGTATACACTCACTCATTGTTTTAAACAAAAAATCACGAACCTCATTGTGCCGAATAAAATTGAAGGGTCCTCTTTTACACGATAGGGCATGAGTTGTTGTTAGTTGTTGCTTACATATGCACTGCTTAGGCAAGTTCTTATGAGTCAAGTTGTAGCGAGCACATAATGCATCATTAAATTCTTGTGTGGACATGTGAAACTTTTGAGATACAAGAGGCTTACAAATTAGCCAATTAGATACTCCCTTCAAAGATGCATTTTGCAAAGCCTCTTTTATTTCATTTACGGGAAATTTTCATTATCTTGTTTAAACCGCTTTGATATATCTATTTTTTAATTTAGTTTTTCTGACAAAATATTGGCGTTAAAGCTAATGACGAAAATATAGATAACAAAAATATAGATATTTTCGTCATTGCGATATTTTCGTCATATATTATAGAGTATTCTTGTCAATAAGCATGATGAACGATATTGATAGGCAACATCTGTTGACGTGTTTTGAATTCCAATTCCACCAAAAGCCGTAGGTAATGAACAAATATTCCGAATGCTGTCATCCATTTCAACATCAAATAATGATTGTATCATCCCAGGTTTTATGACATCTTCGTCGGAGTAAATCATTCCCATTTACATTCAGAACTGCGACATAAATGAGTCCATTTTGATTGTAAAGAGTGACACTCTCTACAATAAAAAAAGTTTCTCAGGGACAAAAAAGGTCTCAGGACACTTTCAAGTGTACAAATATATAAAACACCTGCCATTGGACACTTTCAAGTGTACAAATATATATTACACCTACCCCGGGCACACAATAGTGTAATCTTAAATAAATCAGTTTTCCTCACAGGGAAGCATAAACACAAGGCAGCACTCTATAAACAACAGGCAGCATTCTATATATCCTCATCAGATCAAGAAATAGTACAGAATTATTCTCGCAATATTCAAAGTCATCCGATGTGTGACGACAATTTTCAACAACAGTAGACGAGTTTCGCTCTAACGGAGCTCATCAGTACCGTAACTTCAATAATCATCCATAGGCACCTTAACACACACTTAAACAGTGTTTCAAGCTCGAAAAGCAGAACTACACTTAATCTGAATCACCAGAGAAAATTTAGAATAAGCTCTGTGCATGACAGTGCGTATTGCAATTGAACAATGCATCAGGCACTAAATTCCTTTTAATATAAATGATGTTTTACAGGGACACTTTCAAGTGTACAAATATATAAAATGTAATTTGTTGTTACACCTGCCCTGGAACACCCAATGGTGTACGCATAGATAAATTGCTATGTTTTCCTCATGATACGGCATAAACACCTATCAGCATTCTATATATTCTCATCAGACCAATAAATAGAACCGAATTATTCTCGCAATAGTCAAAGTCGCTACGTATGACCATTCATCCTATGTGTAACGACAAACTAAAACTACGGTAGACGCGTTTCACTCCTACGAAGCTCATCAGTACCATGATTTCAATCATCATTCATAGACACCTTAACACACGCTTAAACAGTATTTAAAGTTCGAAAAACAGAAATATCCTTAATCTGAATCATCATAGGGAATTTAGCATAAGCTCTGCGCATGGCAGTGCGTATTGCAGTTTAACCATGCACCAGGGACTAAATTCCTTTTAATATAAATGATGTTTTACAGGGACACTTTCAAGTGTACAAATATATAAAATGTAATTTGTTGTTACATGTGCCCTGGGACACTCACTGGTGTACTCATAGATAAATCGATATGTTTTCCTCATGATAAGGCATAAACACCAATCAGCATTCTATATGTTCTCATCAGACCAATAAATAGAACCGAATTATTCTCGCAATATTCAAAGTCTCTACGTATGACCAGTCCTCCTATGTGTAACGACAAACTAAAACAACGGTAGACGCGTTTCGCTCCTACGAAGCTTATCAGTACCATGATTTCAATAATCATTCATAGCCGCCTTAACACACGCTTAAACAGTGTTTAAAGCTCGAAAAACAGAAATATCCTTAATCTGAATTATCATAGGGAATTTAGCATAAGCTCTGTGCATGGCAGTGCGTATTGCAGTTTAACCATGCACCAGGCACTAAATTCCTTTTAATATAAATGATGTTTTACAGGAACACTTTCAAGTGTACAAATATATAAAATGTAATTTGTTGTTACACCTGTCCTTAGACACCCTATAGTGTACTCATAAATAAATCACTGTTTTCCTCATGATAAGGCATAAACACTAGTCAGCATTCTAAATATTCTCATCAAAACAAGAAATAGAACTGAATTATTCTTGCAATATTCAAAGGCGCTACGTATGACCAGTCATCCTATGTGTGACGACAAACATCAACAACGGTATATGCGTTTTGCTCGAACGGAGCTCACCAGTACCGTGACTTTAAAATTCATAGTGTTTTGTTTCTTTAATTACATTACATAAGACTTATGGAATGTAATTGGAGAAACGAAACATTTTACTTATGGCATAAGTAAATTGCAATTAAAATAAAAAATTAATATTTTCAAAAAAATAAATCATATAATTAGTAAATATGTAATTGGAGTAACTTATATATATTTTTAGATTTTATAAAATAAAATTTTTATTCTGATATAGAACATATTATAAAATATTATATGATATTATAATATAATATGTTATTTATATGAAACCTGATAGCATAGCAGTTCCTCCTGATGACCTCTTATTCTAATACAACGTATGTTATTTATAAATCATAAAAATGACGTTTATTTTAAATTTCAATTTTTTATTTTAACTAGATTTAAATTATAAAAAATCTTAAATAATTATTTATTTTATTATTTAATTATTAAATTTTGATTTAGCATTATTATGTTTTGTTTATTTTATAATTATATTAAATACGTAGACTCAGTTAGCTGATTGTATTTGATTTATATTATTTAATATTATTATTTTATATTATTTGTCATTGGACAATATTATTTGATACTTTTATAACCTTTTTATATTATTTGATACTTTTATAACCTTGCTATATATTTATAACACGAGCTTTTCAAAGTTTTCTGATAACCAATATTGCATTGGTTTTGTAAATATGGTAAGTATAAGGTAGGGCTAACAAGGTCGATTTGATAAAGAGCATATGCCAATGGATTTCATTGGTTAACACCACAAAATATTCACAATTCTTGAAAGTCTCATCGGGTCTATGGAGCATTGTTCGAGATACCTTGTCGATGCTGTACTACCATCCCTGCGTCAAACTCTGGACTCGCTCGAAAATATTCCTGACCCACAGGTGGCATTCATCCTGATCCGTAGATGCGCATCCGCTCCACGGGTAAACCATTTAATGCGCACTATAGACCCGTGTGCTTGGTTACAGGCCTTCCCTAGCAAAGCCACACATATGAACTTGGCACCAAATGAATTTGTTGTGCTTCTACGTCTATGGTTAGGGATGTCTCTCTGCATAAGTGATTATTAAGGCAGACGCTGCCTTAGGATGGCAAACAAATTCGGTTTCTACGCCCTAACATGCCAGTTTGGAGACCACCCTAGCATTCGACATGATAGTTTGAGGGATACGGTCTTTCAAGCAGCGGTTTCTGCTGGATTGAGGGTGGCAAAGGAAGTACCCAACCTTGTTCGTGGTTTGCGGGAGAGACCGGCGTACATTTTATTTTATAAAGACCCTCCTTTAGCAGTTGATTTTGCTGTGACCAACCCCCAACAAAATGCTTATATTTCCATGGCTTCTGAGATCCCTGGCTATGCCGCAAGCTAGTACGCCACCTGTGTCAAGGAAAGGAAATATAAACGCAAATTAGAAGAGAATGGATACAGTTTCGCAGCATCAGTTGTTGAAACTTAAGGAGGATAGAACCCTCAAGGGGAAAATCTAATTCGTTTCATTGCTCGTTCTATGTCATGTAGAAACGGTACCCCGTATTGCAGCACAGCGGGTCAGCTATTTCAGCGCGACTCAGTCGCACTGATGAGGGCAAATGCTAAAGGGATTCTCAAAAGTCTCGACGAGATGAGCCAACCCCTACTTGAGAAAAGTCTTGGATATTGTGACGACCCATCTCCGCACTCTTTTAAATGAGTAACCTTGCACTTCCAGAGGCCCATACAGTTGAGGTAGTTTATGACTCCAATATTCAGACAGCTCCTGTCGTCAAAGATGACCATTTTGAGTTTGCCATGTCTGTCCTGCGACTCATGTCTTCACGACGACCTTCGACAAATCACTCTACAACTAATCAACTGAATAATGCTTCTTTGTCGCATCTGCAATCACCAATAATTAAGTAAGGGTCAGTATCGCAACAACCGAATATTGATCAACATACTGATGGAACTGCAACATTACCCGGATTATCTCTTGCATCATTTTCAAGCCTTCCATTTGGAAATGCAAATTTTAAGAAATTCAACAAAATATTTTTCGCACACTTCAGATTGATCAACATGCAATTCAAAACTTTCTAAGTAATCATATGGTTCAAGGACTTATGAGTGATCCTGCATTGCTTAGATCAATTATGCTTAACGATCCACAAATGCAAAGAGTGATTGAGCAAAACCACGAGGTTTCACAATTCTTTAATAATCCGGATTTTATGCGTCATACAATGGAAATGATTCGTAATCCTACAACACTACAGGATATTATGATAAACCATGATAGGGCCCTGATTAACCTTGAGTTTACCGAGCGGATATAATGTTCTACAAAGAATTTATCGCGATTTTCAAGAACCGATGCTTAATGCGGTACAGGAGCAGTTTGGCGATAATTCTCTTAATACTAATTCTTGATCTTCTAGTACAGCTAACACTAGCCAAGTAGGAACTAAAAATACAAACCCCCTGCCTTACCCGGGGACATCTCAGAATACTGCATTTCAAAATAATCGATCTGCATCCATTTTAAATCATTTGCCATTTAATTTAGTCGATTCGTCTAGATCATATGTATCTAATACAAACCGGTTAGATTCGCCTTTACAATCTACATCAAGCGAAAACACTGATCGGTATTATACGATGAACACTCAACAGCTACGCCAATTATTAGTAGACGCTGCTGAAAATCCTAACATGTTAATCGACATGTTGCGGGAATCCAGTTTTAATCCAAATATAGATAATTTTATCCGCGATCCTTGTATTTACTTAATCTGCTGCGAACATATGAATTTGTACAGGACGAAAGACAAAGAGAACAAGTACATCGTGTAATTCATAAATTTCTAAGTCAGGAGACAATACCTGAAATTCGTGCTTTATACACAAATGCTCGAGCATGAATGCTGATTGTACAAATTCAACAAAAACTAATTCGTCTTGGAGACACATCCTCACGAGTATATTCACAGTTGATATCTTCAAATATAAGCGGTCTGGTCGATAATCAAATGAATAGTCAATCTATTTCATCTAATATGGATTCTGTTCAATTACCAAGCAATAGACAAACAGCTTATGCAACAACATCATCTCAAAATTTACAAAATTAAAATCAAGATTATACTGTTTCGTCGTTTCAACTATTAAATCGTCTTCATCCCCAGCAACATAAGCCGACAAATCAACAACCAAGCCAAACTCCAGAACCACTTTATGCATCCGAACTTTAGCAAATGCAGACAGTGGGATTTTATAACCAAAATACAAATTTTATCGCGATTGTCGCATCTATGGTGGACTTAAATATGACTGTAGTAAAATTTTATTCGAGAAGAATTTTTAACTAATTTAAATAGTTTTTATTAGAATAGACTATTTAAATTTTTTCATATTTTACATATTTACGTAGGTATTTTATATAAATTTAGATCTAAAATTACAATTTTAAGATTGTTTGTATTTTTGTCTTATAAGTCAAATACTTGGAAACTTTATTTTGTGTTTAGTTGGAGTGAAACTTGGGGAGATAATGGCTACATTAAAATGGCTAGATTTCATAACAATATGTGTGGTATAGCCTCATATGCTAGCTATCCCGTAATGATCAAACGCAATGTCTGACTTGACGGCCTTTTTGCATAATAATTTATCTATTTGTTATTTATAAATATATATCAATTAAATGACTCAAAATAAATGCTTTATTCAAAATTTGTTTACATGTTTAATTGTTGAAATAGAAAGCTGTTTGAGCGATTGTCAATTAACTTCAAGGGTCCATTACCTAGTTCCACTCAGAATAAATACATTCTGACAGTGATAGATGAAGTCGATCCATTCCGACCGGGGAAGTGCATTTATGTCGCGGGAATTCAAGCAGTTTGCATCTACATTAAATATTGCGACAACCAATACATCAGCATTCAATCTCGGAGGCAATGGAAAGTGTGAGCATTTGAATGGATCAATTTGGCGCGCAGTACAGTTGACCACGCTTGATGCTAAGTTGCCCATCTGATCATGAGAGTCTGTACTACCAGAAGTTCTCAATTCACTCCGGACTATACTATGCACTGCTACTAACTCAACTTCTCACGAGCGACTGTTGCATACGACCGAGGATCATCAACGGGAAAGTAATTACCGTCGTAGTTATTATCACCCAGACCAATTCTTATCCGACGTATGCAGAGGGACGGAGGTAAATATATTCCTCATATAACTCACGCGGAACTCCTGGAATCTAATCATAATTATGCGGTGATCAGATTAGTAGTGGGCACATATCCACAGTTTCAACACAAGATTTGGCTCCCTGGCATGTGGCAGAAATCGAGATCTATGACGAGGGTATCAATCAAAGTACTGAAAACAATGCCCAAGCTACGTCAGAGATCATGGAGCCGTGCTACGTATCACAACCGCCACATTACTTACCGACCATTCATCAGCGTGTAAATTATCCAAACAGATCTGAACCGGACGAGGAACAAAACATATCGACCAGTAGTGACACCTTGTCATTACTCGAAGAGTCAACGAGGACCGACCACATCGAACGACCAATAAGTCGTTACATAATATAGTTGCAACATTCGTTACAACTATATTGGAAGGTGATCTTCTTGACGACGAAAGACGAAAACAACGAGAAAATTTTTGGATTGGTCAATTAATGACCGATAAAATGCTGAAAACTGCAAAAACTTACAAATTTTAAAAGAACGAAATCCACCATGAATTCTTCCTAGACCATTTCATGTTATAAATATGATTCTATTTTCTGTTTCTGTGCTTGTACTTTTTCTGACGAAGGCGTTAAGCCGAAACGTAATTAAGTGTAATAAATATATGCTGATGGACTTCGAGCTGGACTTCGAACTAGACTTCGAGCTGATGATCGAAGTCCAGTTATTTAGCATCAAATATGGATTAAAAATCAATCATAGCCAGCTTTGACTCCTGGACCACAGTTTTAAACGATTCAATAACAATTTATAAAATGACGAATTCCTTTTGGAATACTGTGAGAAATTCAGTGCCCTCGTAATCAACGGATACGCATTTGTGCCTTATATAAAGAATAACTAGAAGGTCCACACACGCAACAAGCCAGTAAAAACGCTTTCCGCACCTGAGTTTCGTATAGCATCGTGAGGAATTGCTGGTGTCTTTATAGTTATCACAAAAGCAGTCGAAACGTACCCTAACCACTTCATCCGACTGACGATGACTGCTGGGTGGTTAGGAACGTCTCGGAGTGATACATTAGACTGATGAAGCTGATGATCGAAGTCCAGTTATTTAGCATCAAATATGGATTAAAAATCAATCGTAGCCAGCTTTAACTCCTGGACCACAGTTTCAAGTGATTTTTCGCAATAACAATTTATAAAATGACGAATTCCTTTTGGAATCCTGTGAGAAATTCAGTGACCTCGTAATCAACGGATACGCATTTGTGTGATATATAAAGAATAACTAGAAGGTCCACACACGCAACAAGCCAGTAAAAACTATTTCTGCACCTGAGCTTCGTATAGAATCGTGAAGAATTGCTGGTGTCTTTAGAGTTTTCACAAAAGCAGTTGAAACGTACCCTAACCACTTCATCCGACTGACGATGACTGCTGGGTGGTTAGGAACGTCTCGGAGTGATACATTAGATTGATGGAGCTGATGATCGAAGTCCAGTTTTTTAGCAGCAAATATTGATGTCCAGTTTTTTAGCAGCAAAAATCAATCATAGCAAGCTTTGACTCCTGGACCACAGTTTCAAGCGATTCAATAACAATTTATAAAATGACGCATTCCTTTTGGAATCCTGTGAGAAATTCAGTGTCCTCGTAATCAACGGATACGCATTTGTGCCTTATATAAAGAATAACTAGAAGGTCCATACACGCAACAAGCCAGTAAAAACGCTTTCCGCACCTGAGTTTCGTATAGTATCGTGAGGAATTGCTGGTGTCTTTATATTATCACAAAAGCAGTCGAAACGTACCCTAACCACTTCATCCGACTGACGATGACTGCTGGGTGGTTAGGAACGTCTCGGAGTGATACATTAGACTGATGGAGCTGATGATCGAAGTCCAGTTATTTAGCATCAAATATGGATTAAAAATCAATCATAGCCAGCTTTGACTACTGGACCACGGTTTCAAGCGATTCAATAACAATTTATAAAATGACGAATTCCTTTTGGAATACTGTGAGAAATTCAGTGCCCTCGTAATCAACGGATACGCATTTGTGCCTTATATAAAGAATAACTAGAAGGTCCACACACGCAACAAGCTAGTAAAAACGCTTTCCGCACCTGAGCTTCGTATAGCATCGTGAGGAATTGCTGGTGTCTTTATATTATCACAAAAGCAGTCGAAACGTACCCTAACCACTTCATCCGACTAACGATGACTGCTGGGTGGTTAGGAACGTCTCGGAGTGATACATTAGACTGATGAAGCTGATGATCGAAGTCCAGTTATTTAGCATCAAATATGGATTAAAAATCAATCGTAGCCAGCTTTAACTCCTCGACCACAGTTTCAAGTGATTTTTCGCAATAACAATTTATAAAATGACGAATTCCTTTTGGAATCCTGTGAGAAATTCAGTGCCCTCGTAGTCAACGGATACGCATTTGTGCCTTATATAAAGAATAACTAGAAGGTCCACACACGCAACAAGCCATTGATGGAGGTGATTTCGATTGAGGGATGTAGGTTATTAAAAAACGAGACAGAAGGGAAGATACGCGGTTGTCGGGAAGTGAAGGCATGGGATTGCAAGTGCATGTGATGACAGGATCAGTGGGTTGACAAAGGATATCAGAAACGACTGGGGTGGTTTGAGTGGACACGTTGGAGGTTAATATGTTCTTTTGGGAGATGTCGCGTATGAGTTTGTTGGCACAAAAGCCGCACATGAAGTCTTCATTAGATTTACTGTTTTCGCATGCGATTGTAGTCCAGACGCTGCAGTCGTGTGTCGAGCACTGTACTTGTAGTTGAGCACAGTTGGTGTCAATCGTAGCTATCTTATTACGTCCTCCCATCGACATCCTTGAGTGTTAAAACTGTTAAATTTGCTGGATTAGTAGACTCATCCCCTTGGACAAGAATCCTGGTATTCGTCCGATCGAAACAGGGGATAATTCATAACAGACGGGCACAGAAGAGTAAAACATCCATTCAGTTAGGAATGGGAATGTCAAGAAAATATGTTGAATGCCTAAATCACGCATCTATAAATTAACTTCTAGCTGGTTAAATGCACGTCCACTTGAATATTTAGGATATAATTTGTGTAAGGATGATTTAATCAACGCGATAGCCGCGAGATACGATTTGACACTAAAACACACGAACTTATGTAAATTTTGAGCTCCGTCATTAAAAAGGCATTGTTTATCGTGCTTCCATGGCATAGCACCAATCTCACGTCACAACTGCATCCGTAACACCGTCGCGAATCTGCTCTCCCCACCTTGTACGTCAGTTCAAATCGAACCTATTTTACAGACACTGGATGACGAAGTCATATTCGAAAACACAGCAACAACTCGAGAAAACAATGCCCGATTAGATGTTCTTTTCAGGGGACTTTCTGGAAGCGAAATGGAACGTATATACTTGGATATATGCGTTTTTAACGCCTTTGCTCCATCTAACGCATCTAGGATTCCTCAGCAGTGTTTTGATTTTCACAAAAAAACCTAAAGCGTTCAAAGTATGCTGAAAAGGTACATCTTGAAGGAGCAAACTTCATCACCTTAATTTTCTCTTCTTCTGGTGGAATAAGTGTTGAAAGCGATAAACTACTAAAAGCGATTGCATCTCGAAAATCACGAACAACCAAACGGAAGTACGCTGATACTGACTGACAATCAGTATTCGAATCGCAAAGTCAGCATCAATTTGCATATTCGGTCTACCAGAAATGCAGGATTCACAACCGAAGAGCTGGAGGCACTCCGGAATCGCCACTTGGCGAACAGGTTCAGGACGGACGATCGATCCGAGAGTTTATTGCAGACCAATACTTGAAGACTCAAAAGATGATATGACTAAATTTGAATTTAAATCTTAACGAATTTTTTTCCTTTTTCAAAAAATTTATATTATTATAAAAATTATTATCTGAAAAAATCTAAGAGATAGAGATATAAAATGGCCTGAGAGCGCTGAAATCGTCTGAGATCGCTGTTACGAAGTCGATAACTATTATACAAATAACAAAGAAAAACGAGACAACAATTCGAATTTATAAATCGAAAAACGACAAATCGAAAAACGACAAATTGAAAAACGAGACAACAAATACGAAGTCGACAAATACACCTAACAAAGAAAATGAGACAACAAATCGAATTTATTTATAGTCAACAACTTTACTTCGTCAATACAATCACGATGCATAAAGGAATTCCAGCCGAGTCAAAATGCTGTTCGTATAATGGACATTCAGCACGATGTCGTCAATTTAAATGTGTGAAATCAAATAAGCCGTGCATTAAATGTTCTGCCGCGAATTGCGAAAACCAACTCGTATCTCACTTTGCAAGCATAAATATAGCGGATAACGCGGTTCACACTCTCGATGATGTCTCGGATAGATTCCCAAACACTCTTATCCACCAATCATTCAAGGAGCTAATCACTTGGCGTCCTAATCTATTTTACTTACCGAGGTGTAACGAAAGCCGAATGTTTTTAAATGAACTACGCCAATTGTTTGAAACTGCTTGTCGCGAGGATGACGTCGAATGCTCGTCGCTCATAAAGGTGACAATTATTTGTCAGTGCGTTTTACAAAATGTTGGTTCATCGAAAATCAAATATGTACGTAAATTGATGTCGCGTCGCCTGTCTCTTTGACAAAGCCAAAATTTTGATGAATTAGTAAGGGAGGGTAAATGTATTTAATCACGTTTAAAGGTATCCCAGTCACGATATGATTCTAAGCGCAATTGGAAGTCGTTGTTTGTGAAATCAATAATGTCAGGTAATCTTACTTTTGCAGTAAGAATCCTGGAAAACGGTTCTGTCAAAAAACTTCGAATCCAAATGATTATATCTTCAACGAATCGGTTAAGTCTATTCTTGAAGCGAAGCATCTACAGACAGCTGTAATTAGTGAGGACGCCTTATTATCGGAGATCGACATGGAAAGTGATAACTTTCATCCCTCCTTTTTTGAGACGATAGATGCAGCTGCAATTTAACTTAGTGGTAAGCGCATTACAGGCGCTGCGGGTCATTCGGGTGTTAATGCTTTATCATGGCGGCAAATAATTACCTCATTTGATAGGGATTCATTACAGTTGGCCTCCACGTTAGCAGATCTGACAAGGCGAATTGCTAGTAATAGAGTTACAAAACATTCAACAGAAGCGTTAATCGCTAGTCGGCTCATTGCTTTGATAAAAATCCCGGTGTTCGACTGATCGGAATAGGTGAGGTATATAGGCGCATAATGGCTATAACGATTTTAAATGTCATTTCTCCGTTCATTAAGTCAATTGCGGGTAATTCACAACGTCGTGCAGGTCAAAATGTAGGTGTCGGATTGATTGTTCGAGATATACGTGAACCCTTTGCTAATTCGACGTCGTCATGTTTAATTTAAATTGATGCACATAATGCTTTTAATAGAATTAATAGGAAATTAGCTCTCCTTAATATAGAAAAGATATGTCCTGCTTTAGCACGATTCCTGCAGAATACGTATAGTTTCGATCCAATCTTAGCCATTGACGATGATTATCTGTTATCAAAGGAAGGTTTCACGCAAGGCGACTCTTTGGCAATGGTAGCATTTGCGGCAGCAACGATACCCTTAATACATTGATTAGGCGCTTTGCATCCTCAAATAAAACAGCGTTGGTATGCAGATGATGTATCATGTGTTGGTTCACCCGGGGGATGTTTATGATTTTTTTAAATCGTTGCAATCGATAGGACCGGAATACGGGTTTCATGTTTATGTCAACAAGTGTACAACTCTGGTTAATGCCAACATTCTATGAATGTGATTCACTTGCCAGCTTTGGGGTTCATGTCGTATCTAATGGTGTAGAAATTTTAGAAGTTCCCATAGGTTTTGGTTCGTTCGAAAAAGATTGGGTAACAATAAAATAATAACACAAGTAACTCGTTGGTTTAAATTGCTCGATAGGTTATGTGAAGTCTCTAGCGATTCACGGCAGTTAGCGTTCTTAGCATTTTCAGCAGCAGTGCAAAATAAGTGGACTCATGCACAAAGAACATATAAGTGTGAATGTGAATGGTTTTCTTCACTCGAAGATTTCATACAGAATAAAATAATCCCCAAAATAACTGGTTTTAATTTACAGAAGTGCTGGCGCGATGTAGCAAGTCTGCCCTTCTAAATGGAAGGTTTGGGGATATCAAATCCATATGAGAATACCAAATCCGAATGGGAATATTATTCTTTGCTATGTAAGCCCTTTGTTGAGTTAGGTCTCGGAGGCGACTTTGATACTATCCAGAAGAAGTCAGTAGTTGAAATTAGAAAACTAAAGAATCTCCGGGCTGCCGAAAAATTTTCGTCACTGTTAAATTCAGTGGACGAATGCAAACAGGTAATTTTACAGCATGCAGCTCGAAAGGGCGCGTCGAACTGGCTATCTGCTCGCCCTAGTGATGATCCTAAGTTTCGCTTAAGCAATCAAGAATTTTTCGATGGTCTCTCTGTCAGATATGGGTGGCAAATTTTAAATTCTTCAGACATATGTGTATGTGGGGAAGTTGTTAGTGTTGTTCATTCATAATCTTCCAAATGCGGAGGGAAATCAATAGTAAGGCCCAATGTTATCAGAGACATTTTCGCCAAATTAACTTCAGAGGTGTTCTCATCAACTACAATTGAGCCACTGCTTTCTCCCGTTGATCCAACTATTCAATTCGATTCTTTTTTCCACTACACTAGATCGCAATGCACGTCTTGACGTCTTGTGTTCGGTGTTGTTTGGCGACCCCTCTGAACGGTCCTACCTGGACATTTCTGTATTCAATACACATGCTCATTTCTATGCCACAATGACTTCACGATCAGCGTTCAGTTACAACGAGAATCGACAAAAGGCTAAGTACTCCGAACGGATATCCAAGATCGAAAGATCATCTTTTATACCGGTTATTGTTTCATTACAAGGTGGATTAGGGGATGAAGCAGAACAGTTGGTAAAACGCTTAGCCAAAGACGTAGCCGTGTGAAGAAAGTGTCGTTCCAGTAACGTGATTGACCGATTCAGACGTTCCATTGGAATAGCTCTCGTGCGGGCTAGCTCATGGTGTCTCAGATAAATTTTTTCATTGTTAATTTGTTTATTATTCTGCAGTGTCTTTATCAAATAAATTCGTTTCACTTAAAAAATATTATTATTATTCATATACATACAAAACAAATTCTGTGCTTCGGTCACTAGTTTATCTTTCTTGATAATTAACTTCTTGCAATCAAATCAGCTAACTGAGTCTACGCATTTAATATAATCATAAAAAACACAAAACATAATAATGCTAAATCAAAATTTAATATTTAAATAATAAAATTAATAATTGTTTTCAGATTTTTTATACTCAACCATATGTACATATTTTATGTACTCAACAAGTACATATTTCATGTACTCAACAAGTACATATTTTATGTACTCAACCATATTGGAAAAATACGTAAGTACTAATGATTTCAATTTTAGATCTTTTAAATGTAACAGAAAAAATTGTATAGTTTGTGATGTTATAAATAATACTAATTGTATAGTAAGTAATAGGACAAACAAATGTTTTTCATTAAATATTAATAATAATTGTAACTGCAATACCGCAGGTGTAGTGTATCTTATACAATGTACATGTGGATTGCAATATATAGGAAAAACATATCAAATGTTAAAAACTAGGTTTAGGCAACACATATATAATATACAGCATAATAGTCAAACTATATTTTATAAACATATGAGATTAATAGGACATGATATTAAAAACTGTAAATTATTTATTTTAGAACATATTATCGAAGAAAACATTTCAATATTAAATCAAAAACTATTAGAAAAAGAAGATTTTTGGATTAAAACGCTTAATTTCATGTACCCATTAGGATTGAATGACGTTGTATAAGGAATTGGCAGAAGTAGTATAATACATAATAAACAACTATATTATAATAATCCAGTTAAACGCAAACCAAGAAGTCATGGTGATAAAAGGAATAGGAAAAATAGAGTTAAAAATATTAAAAAAGATATGTATATAAATGAACAATTAGAAATATTAAAACAACTTTTAAGTGATAATAAGCTAAAAGATCTTTATGTAAATATAAGAAGTTTTTCTAAAGATATCATATGTTCAATAAATCAAAAATTAATTAACGACTATGATAGGCTAAGTTGTATAATAGACAGTTATTGTAATACAAAATACTATAATCGTACAATAAATGTTAATAATAACAATAGAAAATATACATTAACCATAAACTTCATTAATAAATGTATAGATAACATAAATATAGACGGACTTTTAAATAATTCTAAAAGTAAAGAAATAATAGGGTCAGATTTAAGTAAATATATTCCTAAAATAAGGTATAAACTCCTACCACCATTAGGACGAAAAATTTGTAATTATAATAAAGAATTAAAATCAATATGTAACGATAATATTAGAAACATTATGGAAACAGAATGCAATTGTAAAAGTCTTAGTTTTGATAAAATAAATGAACATATATGTACCCATAATCTAGAATTAATTGAAAATTGGGAATTAAGAAAGCTGCTATCAAAAGGGTATAAATATAGATTAAATAATAACGATAAAAATAAAATTTACAATTCTTTATATAATAACTTAAATGATTACATTAGTAAGCTGATTAATAGTGAAAGCTCGAATATATCTAAGATAAAAATTTGGAAAGATTATATATTTGATAAAATTAAAAATAAAATGAAAACAACAAACAATTATAAAAGGAAAGATAAAATTAATAAAGATATGTATAAAGAACTTACTAAATTAAAGGATAACTATATAATAACAACTATTGATAAAGCTAGTAATAACTTTGTCTTCATATGTAAAAAGCTTTATTATGATATACTAGTGAAAGAGGTTAATTCTAATGATTTAAATGTAAATCCAACATATGAACGTAGTGAGTTGAGTTTAGAAACAATTATTACAAGTCACTGTTCTATAATGAATAAAAAGGGTATAAAGGTTGAATTAGATAATTAAACTATACCTGTATTATATTGGAATCCAAAATTACATAAAAATCCAATAAAACTTAGGTTCATATGTAGTGCGTTTAAATGTACATTAAAACCACTTTCTGTCTATATGAATAAAATACTTAAAGTAATTAAAGCATACTTCAAAAAATATTGCAAGGTAATCGAAATTATACTGGTATAAAACACTATTTCAGTATTAATTCTACAAAAGAATTTTAAGAACAGACAAAAGGAACAAATTTTCAAAATATAAATACATACGATTTTAGTACGCTTTATACAAATCTAGATTTAGTAGATATTAAAGAAGCGTTAGTAAAATTAATTAACCTTATATTCGGAAAAAGATATACATATATATGTTATCATAATTATAACGCCTATCTAACAAAAATTAAATCATCAAGTAAATATAAATATATGGATAAAATTTAATAGAATCCTTAAATATTTTGATAAATCAAAATTATTTAAAAGTAGAGACATCTATATTTAGACAAGTAAAAGGTGTTCCAATGGGTGGTAATAGTAGCCCAATTATAGCTGACTTGTTTTTAAGCTTTATAGAATATGAAGATTTTGATTGATTGACTATAGTTTTAATTTTTTTGTTGATGTTTTTTTATTTTTTATTTTATCCTGTTTTGTAAGTGACACGGTCTTGTAGCTCATTTGCTTCTGTTTGTTATAATTGAGAATATGAATTTGTTCATAACTGTGTAAAAACTAAATCTAAACAATATAAATATATGAAATATATGTTTCGATACATTGATGATATATGTGTATTTAATTCTAATAATTTTTATTCAATTAGTGAGCACATTTATCCAGAAAGCCTTATTCTTAACAAAACCAATATTAATGATAAAGAAGGTGTATATCTAGATATCAAGATTAAATTAACATTAACTAAAACTACTATTAATTTATATCGTAAAGATGACATATTTAAATTTACAAGAAACATATTTTTGCATGAGCATTCATGCATACCATATAATATAAAATATAATACATTAAATAATGAAATTTTAAGAATTGCAACAATATGTAATGATATTGGCTTTCTTCAAAATCATTTTGATAATTTAATAGATACATATTTTAAACTAGGTTACTATAAAAATAACATCAAGCAGAAAATAGTAAAATATATAAATCAACACAATAATATAAAGAATAAATTTAAACTCTTAAGTGGCAAATTTTTATGGATGGATAATAAATAATATACTTTGCATTAGAATAAGATACTAGATAGTTATTTCAGAGGAAATACATCATTAGCATGTATTTGGCCCCGCTGCTATGTTGGGTAGAGGAGTTAGGGGCCGAAACCTGATAGCATAGCAGTTCCTCCTGATGACCTCTAATTCTTATTATGATACAACGTCTGTTATTTATTAGTCAATTCATAAAAATGACGTTTATTTTAAATTTCATTTTTTAACTTGATTTAAATTATAGAAAATCTAAAAACAATTATTAATTTTATTATTTAATTATTAAATTTTGATTTAGCATTATTATGTTTTGTTTATTTTATAATTATATTAAATACGTAGATCGGGATTGTCGTTTGATTTCACCAACTTTCTCACGTATTTATATTTTTGGTCGGCCGGAGAGATATCGTTCGTATGTTCTGCTGCCGAATTGTACCAATATGCACCTCTTTTTTTGTAATCCTGGCTCTGCTGGCTATTCGCTTAATAGTGCGATGAACTCTTGACTATACCATTGTCAGAAGGCCTGTTGACGCATCGGTACACAACCTTTGTCCCACATTCATTGAGAACCTGAACGTATTCGTTCGTGCGGAATTTTCTACCGTTATCTATCAGAAGTTCTGAGGGCCATCCATTTTCGAAGAAGACTTCGGTAACTTTGCTGAGGACGTCACCTACACACTCACTTCTCAACTGTTTCCATATAGAGAAACGAGATGGACCGCAATCGATAGCTGTCAGGAATAAGGCTCTATTGAAGCGCGTTACATCCATTGCCACCGTATACCAGTTCTCGCTTACGCCCAGATGACCCTTGTTCCAAACGATGGGGCTTGGTCAATTGAATTGTATTGATTACACGTTTTGACAATGTTGATTGCATCTTTCTTAGTGAAGGTGAGATCGGGAAATGCTCTTCTGGCCAGGAAGGAGGTTCGGTCAGATCCCCAGTGATATCGTCTGTGGTGATCTCGTAGAATACTTAGACTGTCTCTTCCACTCTGTGCAACACTGCAGCACTGCACCGAATCGCTTAACCGATACTTGGGAACTCTAGTCAATTCATCGGCTTTATTACAAGTTCCTTGTACGTGCTCTATAGACAGCTCTAATCCACATTATTTACATAAATCGGGCAGCAACGACAATCTTCTACGTATCAGTCCTGCACTAAGTCCGCTAACTTTTATGGGTTTATCCTTCGTTAATAAGGAACGTATCCAAGCACACAATGATGCTGAATCTGGCTTGATACGAATTTTCTCTATGTTCCATTGTAGAACCACATTAAGCCCTTTAACCACCGCTTCGAGTTCCGCTATATTGATGTGTTGAGCATCGTCTTTCTTCCGAAGCCATGCTGTGTCTTCGACGACTTCACCATCTATCTTCAGGCATGCTCCTATATCGATCGAACTCGCATCACACCAGAGCGTAGCGTCACGCCGATTACTCACAACCCAATTACCTCCAACAGGATCGTTTTGTTCCAATCCCTCCTTGAGTTTCTTTAACTTCAAAATTGTCGTGTCAGCGATGTCTTGATCCCAATTGTTGGAACTTTCTGTACGTTTGAGAAACCTGGTCTATGTCCCGAGCCATCGGCAAACTGGGCCTATCAACTGCCCACATGCTGAATACAGCTGCCTCTTCGACTTGACGTCATTGGGCTCAAATTCGAGCGGTGTCATCTGCCAAACTATGCGTCCTCGGTCCTTGTGGAGTTGCATTCCAAGTACGTTCGATGACTCGACAGGTTGTGGAGATCTTGAGTCCAATCCATATTCTACGAGCAGCTCGTGTACGTCTTGAGGGTCCACCTTGCTACCATCTACTATGATGTCGTCAAAATAGTGGTCGACAACCCCTTTCCATTCTGGCTTCAAAGACAGAATCCGATCAATGATAACATTCATTATTTTAGGAGCGACGTTTAACCCAAATCCCAAACGTGTGAGCTTGTAGACTTTACCTTCAAATTTAATCAGCTGGTAACTTTTTAAAATGATATTTTCTAACTAAAAAGAAATTTTGCTAAAAGTTATATTCGCAAACTTTTTCGTTTGTACGAACAAATTTGTATAAATAATTTACAGTTTTACAAGTCATCATTAGTTCTTCATCTTCTTATCCATTGTGATGGGCTCGCAAAACTCAGAGGTTTAGTTACCGTCCGAGTCCACGCGTTGATTGTACTGCAACTCAGTTACTGTCGGGTTTTGTCCTAAAGACCGCATCACGTTTAGTTCCAGACTGATCAGTCTATTGAGGTCTCCATTGATCATATTAAAGTGCGATCCGGCTGCATCGTATCTGTTTGTGGGGTCTCTGGATTCGTGAAGATCGTTATCGCATTCAGATAAGTTTGACGAAGTAGGAGAAGCGCTGGTAACTTTGTAATTCCTCGGAAACACGGATGCACAAATATGCGTCTTTGATGTCGATCACGCTCGCGTGCGAGCCGAAAGTCCGCCATTTACGTATAGCAAACGAACATACTTGGCTGTCTCCTGTATTACTTACAACATATTCATTCAGCCCCAGATAGTCTAGGACAGGTCGCACTTTATCCTTTTTTGTTGTATCACAGCCATCATTGGGATGCAATGAGATGCATTCGATTATGTTTCCGTCATCCAACCGTTATTGCTCCATTTCTTTATTTCAGCATGGAATTTTTCTTAGGCAGCCACCGGGACTTTATAGAGAGGAATTTTGTTTTGTAGCGTTGGTGGCGTGTCCATCCACCTCCAACCAACTGTCCAATGACCGCTTTTGAACTTAGCCTCGAAATCTTAGTCCTTTATCTCCATTTCATTACTTAACACTGCACAAGCGTACGCTCTGCTGACATCACGCGCTATTCTCAAATCTTTGGTAACTGTAATGCTGCCCAATTGCTTTATAACATCCAGGCCCAACAAGACGTCGACTCCATGGAGCATTCTGTTCGACAAGAGGCATTGTGTTCGCAGTTTCCGACCATTAATATCTAACAACCCAGGCTTGATCGCATCGAATACGAGTGCCGTTCATCATTGTAACATATACACTTTTGCTGTGCGACTTACCGGATTGCCATAGGTTATTGCGTAATACAGTATTCGAGCAACCTGTATCCACCATTGCCATATATCTTCTTCCATGGATCATCACCGGCATTCGTAACGTGTCTGTCATTGCCTAACGGGGGTCCGACACTGTAGAAATCAGACCCCCTTTGCTAGTTTTTTGGCTTGCCTCGACAAAATCGGCTGATATGGCCCCACTTTCCGCACCGGTAGCAGACAATGTCTTTGTTGCGATTGGCGTAACTTCGTTTCCATGCATGTTTTTCCTCGTTCACTACTACAGAGCAAGTTTTATCTGATTCCGACTTGTTCTCATTCCGATCCGCGCCCGATCGGCACACGCAACATGAGCTTATTGCTTGCACGAAATTATGTGCAGTGACGATTAACTGTTCGGTCGTGAGGGTATCGAAGTCCGCATTAGCTCTGATCGAAGCCTGCATGCTATCAGGCAGACCATTCACGAAAGCACAGTGCTGCAATGTCCTGTTACCATTCACGATTCTATTGCTGGATTTCGCCTAGTTTGCCAAAAATTCGGCCATTGCCATCCGCTCGTCCCATCTCATTGAAACCATCGCCTTGTAAGCTTCGAACTTGGTTTTGCCAAAAGCGGAGCGTAGTCGATCGACTAATTTCACGATATCACTCTGAACGTCTTCAGGAAATGAGTCGTAAACATCGAAAGCTCCTCCATGCAGAAATAGTGGAAGTATTTTATGCGGCTCCTTGATCTTTTGAATCTTAACCGCAAATTCGAATTTACGAATTCACTCGTCGACTCCCGTGCTTCCATCATATTTCTCCAGTACCTCATTGAGCTTGAAGACCATAGCCGAAATAACTTGTTTAATAGACCCAGCAGAGATAGAAACAATAATGTTTTATCTATTAGAAAACTAAAAGTTACAAGAAAAATAGCGTTATATATCGCCCTGTGCGTTCGTGTACAGTTTACATAAATCAGGAAGAATCCTACACAATTATCTTCACAGTATATCATAATAAAGCTTTTTGCATATGAAGACAAAGTTATTACTAGCTTTATCAATAGTTGGTTTTATATAGTTATCCTTTAATTTAGTAAGTTCTGTAATAAATAACATACAATCGAAAAATTGCCTGCCATTTAAAATCACCTTATCATACGACTACTGGAATCTGCAACGCGGCAAACCGTCGACAGTTTTACTTTGTTGTAGCTGCAATGGTCAAAGCGCAAAATGAGTCGGCTGTAAGTGTGCAAATTCCAAAAGACAATGTACGAACTGTAGAGCACCCGGATGTACGAACACATGCGGACGCATACAACTGTCAGACTGAGCAAATGCAAGCGAACGGATTGACTCCCACCTGCATATAACCGGAATTGCGTCAATGGAGGTTGTATAATAATATTATTATAATAGAAGAAAAATAAATTACAGCTTAAACACACAATATAATATACATACAATCAATAACATACATCGAGATACACAGAAAAAAATCACAGATTTAATCACAGATGGATAATCACAAATTATCCATCTACTTAGCGAGAGACGATAGGATTCGGAAATCATCAACATATACAGATTACAAAATAAGCAAATCAAATCAGCTAACTGAGTATACGTATTTAATATAATTATAAAATAAACAAAACATAATAATGCCAAATTAAAATTTAATAATTAAATAATAAAATAAATAATTTTTTTAAGATTTTTTATAATTTAAATCAAGTTAAAATAAAAATTTGAAATTTGAAATAAACGTCATTTTTATGAATTAACTAATAAATGACAGACGTTGTATCAGAATAAGAATTATAGGTCATTCGGAGGAACTGCTATGCTATCAGGTTTCGGCCCCTAACTCCTCTACCAAACATAGCAGCGGGGCCAAATACATGCTAATGATGTATTTCCTCTGAAATAACTATCTAGTATCTTATTCTAATACAAAGTATATTATTTATTATTCTAATACAAAGTATATTATTTATTAGCCACTTTAGAGTTTAAATTTATTCTTTATATTATTGTGTTGATTTATATATTTTACTATTTTCTGCTTGATGTTATTTTTATAGTAACCTAGTTTAAAATATGTATCTATTAAATTATTTAAATGATTTTGAAGAAAGCCAATATAAATTGGCTCAAAAAAATTCCTTGGTTCGGTCACTAGTTTATCTTTCTTAATAATTAACTACTTGCAATAAATAACATACAATCGAAAAATTGCCTGTCAATCAAAAACACCTTATCATACGATTACTGGATAATGCCACGCGGTAAAACGTCGACAGTTTTACTTTGTTGTAGCTGCAATGGTCAAAGCGCAAAATGCGTCGGCTGTAAGTGTGTAAAATCCAAAAGACAATGTACGAACTGCAGAGCACCAGGATGTACGAACACATGCGGACGCATACAACTGTCAGACTCAGCAAATGCAAGCGAACGGATTGGCTCCCACCTGCCTAAAACCGGAATTGCGTCAATGGAAGTCAGCGAGCGAGATTTATCAACGACAGGTACCCTTACTCTCTCTGTGCTACTTATGATTCTGGTCTTACAGGAGATGCACTAAATCAACTTCAGACAGCAATATTGCGAAGTGTCTCAAGTCGTCGTGAACAGGAATTTGAAGACAAGTTACAACTTGCACTTACGCAAATGAATACCGTTGAGGTAAATTCAATTGCACACGCATCAGTCAAAGGTGCGTCTTCATGGTTAAGCTCCTTACCGATTCAATCTGAAAAATTCCATTTAAGCTCTTTTGAGTTCGAGGATGCATTATGATGTCGATACGGATGGACTCCCACAAATTTGCCATATCCTGAGTGCAGTTACGGAAATAAGATGGACACCACTCACACTTTAGCTTGTAAACGAGGAGGTTTGCCTACGATTCGTCATAATGCTGTTCGTGACGTAATTGCTAGGTCCCTGTCTGACATTTGTTCTTGTATCGCAATTGTACCTCTGTTATCCAGTGTCTCTGATCACGTGCCATTTACAAGGAATACGACCACTCGTGATGAAAACGCGCGACTTGATATTGTATGTTCGGTACTGTTTGGAGATAGATTTGAGCGAACGATTTTTGACGTTAATATATTTTCTTTTTATGATCAATCTTACCAAAACAGAACCCATGTATCAGCTTTCGATTACAACGAGGCACGAAAAATTGCCAAATACGAAGAACGTATAACTAATGTCGAACACAGTGGTTTCATCCCTCTAGTATTCTCTACATCCGGTGGCATTGGCAACAAGGCAAACATTGTTCTGAAAACGATCGCAAGCAAGATAGCTCATGGAAATCATCTTAATTACCACGAGGTAATAACCAACATGAGAAGAAAAATCAACTTCACCATAGTGCGTGCAGCATCCGCGAGTCTTCGGGCTCCGCGATCTACTAGATTTCACCCGGTTCTCCCACATTACAGTCATTATTTTTTATTCTTTAGGAACTGAATTGACCCATTCGTGGGTAACCTTAAATGTGTAAAAATACTTAAATAGTCAAAATAAAAAAATAAAAAATAAATAAAAAATAAATAAAAAATTAAAAAATATATATATAATAATAAATTAATAATAATTAATTTTTTTTTAAAAATTATGTTAGTTAAAAATAACAAAATACTAATAATCAAAACTGTAGGTTCCCGCAAATGAGCCGATAGCTCACAAAATCAAAACATTGATCTGTTGTTATATTGTTTTATTGAATATCAATCGAATTCTTGGCTTCCGAAAGATCCGAATTCCTGCGATTGTATATTTGTGTGTTGAGCTCTTCTGCTATGTAGTTGCTCACGTATAGGTATTCGTGTAGCGTGTATATACATCGACGCTACTTGAGCAAGTGCAATGCTCACTCTACACCTAATTATCGAGATAGAGGCCGAGTAACTGGTTTTGTGTCTTATTGCTTTTTGATGTGCGATCCATTTAAGTAACTTATGCGCTTCGAAACCAATTCCTCCAGCAGTTGAAAAGGTAAGTGGGATGAATATCGAGCGTTCAATCTCTACAATGCGCTGGGATATTTTGCAATTTTTTGTTCGCGTGGTATGTCTGACTCATGGTCGGTGACTTCTCGATGTAGGAAGGTGCAAGTGTGTTAAATATGCATACATCCAAATTATTATTAAACCACTAGACCTTACAGATCGTGAGTTACAACATCAAGAAGACGAAAATAAAGTCAAATCAAAGTGAAGTAGCAAAATGAGTCCAGGACAATCGATTCTGAGTCACCATTCCCGGTTCTTGTCTCCATATTATTTTAAATCTCCGCCAGCCAATGTTCGAGTAGCTGAATAGTATTTTCTTGGCATTGTCTTCGATCGTTCTCTTTAGATTCTTACGAACACCGCCTCTGGGGCGTCGCCAGGATTCTTCCGGGTCCAAATACAGAGATAACTTTGGGAGTCTATCTCTTTGCATCCGAAGTACATGGCCAAGATAGCGCAGTCTATTTTTCCGAATCAAATCAGACACGGAGACGTCGAGTGAACATCGAGAATACACTTCTGCGTTCGATACATTATCGAGTGGATTGACTTTTGCAATTCTACGTAGACATCGTCGCTCAAAAACAGCAAGTTGATTATTTGTTGTAAGTTTCTCAGGCCAGCACTCGGATCCATACAGTAGTACTGGACGAACAATAGATGAATATATTCGGATCTTTGTTTTAATAGATACATTAGTATCACGCCAGAGGGAGTTTAGACGCGAAAAGGCGAAACCAGCCTTTATTATCCGGCTTCGAATGTCGTAGTCACATCGGCAGTCTACGGAAAACACTGATCCAAGATAGGTGAAAGATTGTACCTGTTCAATAGTTATACCATCAATAATAACTGAGCACGGAGGGGAGTTTATGGCGAGTAGTTTACATTTCGGTAAGTTAAGGAATAACCCATATTTCTTTGCTGTCTCGCCTATGCGGGTTGCTGTACGTTGCGCACCCTCAAATGATTCTAAAATGATCCACAATGACAGTACGACTACATCATCCGCGTACGTCAGATCAGAAAGCAGCATATTGCTCGGATGCAGGCGTATACCTTCACTGTGCAGGTCGAGCGTTTCCCATAGGAGATGATCGATGAGAATGTTGAATAGTTCTGGTGATAGTACTCCCCCCTGTCAAACACCTGTACTGACAGGAAACGGAATTCCAGTACAACCGTATTCGCGCACGACTGACACAGTATTTTCATACATTGCACCGATAAGTTCACACAGGTGTTTAGGAATGCCTAAGGTATGGAGGAGCTTCCAGATGAATAGTCGATTAACTTGGTCAAACGCCGACTCGAAATCCAAAAATAGTAATATTAACGGTTGTTGATACTCTTGACGGAACCATCAGAACGCGAAGGGTGAATATATGATCAATGCATCCTCGATTTGGTCTAAATCCAGCTTGATTTTCTCTTGTTTGAATTTGCCGTAACGGCCTAATTCTGTTCAGAATTATGCCTTCCATGATTTTATATACTACAGGTAAAAGGAATATGGGTCGATAATTCGAGCATAATGAAGCATCCCCCTTCTTCAGTATTGGAATTATAACTGAAGTTTGCCAGTCCATGGGAACTTGATTGCGATTTCAGATACATTGGAACAAATCGGTCAAATATTTGACAACTTTAGGACCACCATATTTGAGAAATTCTGGATGTATTTGATCATGTCCCGCAGATTTTCCGCATTTCAGTGTATTAATTATTTGACTGGCCTCAATACTTGATGGGGGGTTGCCGTCGATTTCTAACACTTCTGTATGCATAGTACATACTTGGCGACTCCAGGATTTGTCATTACTACATGAGTTTGTTGAAGTGTCTGTCCTCTTGTAAAGATTTGTAAAATGAGCTCTCCAGCGTTCTAACCGTGCAGACTTTTCGAATATTTTATGTGACATATCGATATTCCACAACCCTATGACTGCACTCTGCTGTGTAGGTGTGTAATATCTTCTTATGAGACCAAAGAACTTACGCGCATTACCATTGTTAGCTGCCTTTTGGGCTTGGTTTGAAAGTTTTGTCCAGTATTCCTCTTTATCATGACGTATACTGGCGCGTAATTTACGAGTAAGAGTGGTCGTCTCTACGTTATTTCCTGCAGCCATGCTTAACTTTCTTTGTTCGGAGATCATTATAGATGTTGCACTTATCCAATCGTTCCTACGACTTTTGCAATAAGGAAGAATATCATGAGCCGAAGAATATAGTGCGTTCTTGAGTGTTGACCATCGTTCACCAATCTGACAAACATCTTCATTTCCATCCGATACTGGTAAAAACTTAAACTCAAGCTTGCTTGTTCAGGATCTATCTTATGTTGATCTTTCACCATCTAATAATGTTTCCCAGAAGATCAATTTAAAGTAGATCTATTTAAAAGTAGGGACATCTATATTTAGACAAGTAAAAGGTGTTCCAATGGGTGGTAATAGTAGCCCAATTATAGCTGACTTGTTTTTAAACTTTATAGAATATGAATTTGTTCATAACTGTGTAAAAACTAAATCTAAACAATATAAATATATGAAATATGTTTCGATACATTGATGATATATGTGTATTTAATTCTAATAATTTTTATTCAATTAGTGAGCACATTTATACAGAAAGCCTTATTCTTAACAAAACCAATATTAATGATAAAGAAGGTGTATATCTAGATATGAACATTAAATTAACATTAACTAAATCTACTATTAATTTATATCGTAAATGATGACATATTTAAATTTACAAGAAACATATTTTTGCATGAGCATTCATGCATACCATATAATATAAAATATAATACATTAAATAATGAAATTTTAAGAATTGCAACAATATGTAATGATATTGGCTTTCTTCAAAATCATTTAAATAATTTAATAGATACATATTTTAAACTAGGTTACTATAAAAATAACATCAAGCAGAAAATAGTAAAATATATAAATCAACACAATAATATAAAGAATAAATTTAAACTCTTAAGTGGCAAATTTTTATGGATGGATAATAAATAATATACTTTGCATTAGAATAAGATACTAGATAGTTATTTCAGAGGAAATACATCATTAGCATGTATTTGGCCCCGCTGCTATGTTGGGTAGAGGAGTTAGGGGCCGAAACCTGATAGCATAGCAGTTCCTCCTGATGACCTCTAATTCTTATTCTGATACAACGTCTGTTATTTATTAGTCAATTCATAAAAATGACGTTTATTTTAAATTTTATTTTTATTTTATTTTTTTTAACTTGATTTAAATTATAGAAAATCTGAAAACAATTTTTAATTTTATTATTTAATTATTAAATTTTGATTTAGCATTATTATGTTTTGTTTATTTTATAATTATATTAAATACGTAGACTCAGTTAGCTGATTTAATCATCCAGTCTTATGCTAATTACATGAATATGTAATTATTCGTCAACTCGTTTAGTCTATAATTTCGACAGATCTGTGATCAATTCTTTAAAAGAACTACGCAACAACGATAATCTAGCTATATGCCGACCAGACAAAGGAAAAGCAATGGTGGTGCCGGATCACAATGATTACATTAAATTCGGTGAAGAAGTACTGAAAGGTGGTCAATTTACCCCTATTTCAATAGATCCTACTAATTCAATGAAAAGAAAATTTAACAAGTATATGCTTAACAAAGCCGAAAAAATAACTCTTTCGGACTATAGACTCATTAGATCTAGTAATGCTTAACCTTCATTTATGTATTTGCTTCCTAAAGTGCATAAATCTGTTCGTTCCGTACAACCAGTCATCGCCTCGTACAACAGCTTTAGTCATAAACTAGCAAAATTAGTTAATAAAAAACTACAGCTGCACATGGGTATGATTGATGCATCCATTAAAGACGGACCTGATTTTGAGACTCGAGTTAAGAATCTGAATCACGATTGTCACCTAATTAACGCAGATGTATTATCACTATTTACTAATGTACCCTGGTTGATGCTATATACTCCTGACTGATAAATTAAATCAGCTAACTGAGTCTACGTATTTAATATAATTATAAAATAAACAAAACATAATAATGCTAAATTAAAATTTAATAATTAAATAATAAAATTATTAATTGTTTTTAGATTTTCTATAATTTAAATCAAGTTAAAATAAAAAATAGAAATTTAAAATAAAAGTTTATGAATTGACTGACAAATAACAGACGTTTTATCAGAATAAGGATTTGAGGTCATCAGGAGGAACTGCTATGCTATCAGGTTTCGGCCCCTAACTCCTCTACACAACATAGCAGCGCGGCCAAATACATGCTAATGATGTATTTCCTCTGAAATAACTATCTAGTATCTTATTCTAATACAAAGTATGTTATTTATTATCCATCCATAAAAATTTGCCACTTAAGAGTTTAAATTTATTCTTTATATTATTGTGTTGATTTATATATTTTACTATTTTCTGCTTGATGTTATTTTTATAGTAACCTAGTTTAAAATATGTATCTATTTAATTATTTAAATGGTTTTGAAGAAAGCCAATATCATTACACATTGTTGCAATTCTTAAAATTTCATTATTTAATGTATTATATTTTATATTATATGGTATGCATGAATGCTCATGCAAAAATATGTTTCTTGCAAATTTAAATATGTCATCTTTACGATATAAATTAATAGTAGTTTTAGTTAATGTTAATTTAATGTTCATATCTAGATATACATTATCTTTATCATTAATATTGGTTTTGTTAAGAATAAGGCTTTTTGGATAAATGTGCTCACTAATTGAATAAAAATTATTAGAATTAAATACACATATATCATCAATGTATCGAAACATATATTTCATATATTTATATTGTTTAGATTTAGTTTTTACACAGTTATGAACAAATTCATATTCTATAAAGCTTAAAAAAAAGTCAGCTATAATTGGGCTACTATTACCACCCATTGGAACACCTTTTACTTGTCTAAATATAGATGTCCCTACTTTTAAATAATTTTGATTTATCAAAATATTTAAGGATTCTATTAATTCAATTTTATCCATATATTTATATTTATTTGATGGTTTAATTTTTGTTAGATAGGCGTTATAATTATTATAACATATATATGTTATATTTATAAAATATGTTATATTTATAAAATATATTATAATTATTAATATGTAATAATTTATTATTATTTTTTTTAATAATATAAATTATTCAAAAATAAGACAGCTTAAAGGTTACCCTCTAATGGGTCCAAAGTGACAATTCAAAAACTGAATTTTTAGTTCAAAGGGAGTTGATCGTACAAATCGACTTAGAGTGGTGCGTCCTTATCGTGAATTAGAGTTCCTGGTTCTTGATACCTGTTTCGCATAGCCATCGATGTGGATTTTATAATAAGGAGTGAAATCCTGGCTCTTTCTTGACGGATCAAATCGGGATATGAAAGGTTGTTGTTGCTCGCTTTAAGTGAAGATATGCGCTTAAGTATCGAGTCCGCTATCTTTCCAATACCACCAACAGTTGAGAAAATCAACGGGTGAAACGAAGCATTTTCTATTTTCGCAATCCGCTCTGTATATTTTGCCTGCTTCCGATTTTCATGGTACTTGAAGGGATCCTTCATTGTATCCAAGGAATAAGACGGCGCTAAGTTGTTGAAAACGCATACGTCCATAAAGGACCGCTCCGTCAGATTCCCGAAGAGGCCAGTACATCTTATGTCTGATCTTGCCTCTCTGTCCCGTGATGTGGCTTGAGATTCAAAAATGACTGTGTCTGGAACCGGGAGCAATACTGGTTCTGTACATACGAGTCGACAGGTTTCCTTGAGTGATCTAGCAATCTCGTTAGCGACACTGTTGTGACGAATGAAGTTGAAACAGCCTGTCTTGCATGAAAGTGCGTGTATTGTTGTTAGAGACACTCCACACGCACACTCACCCAAATAGCGATTCGGTTTCCACTCGTATCTTATTGAAATCGCGTCGTGGAATTCTGAGGAGGATATGAACAAACCCTCAACAAACCCTGCTGTTAACCACGAGTAGGCACCTTTCATGCTGGCATTCCATAAAATTGTCTTTAAATCATTTTTAGAGTTACTAGTAATCTCCGTCACTATTCTGTTAAACTTTATTATGTTCATTTCTCTTATCTGCTTGACTACATTATGCTGAGACGTTTCTAGGGGAACTTCTGAGTGGTCTCTATCTACACTAGCCCTATACATCATGCGTGATTTCTCGTATTCATTATAGCATTCTTGAGTATAGTCGACTATACCAAGTCCTCCATATCTGCATGGTAAAGCTACTATTCTACTTGACTCATCGTCGAGGCTGTTGATTCCCAGCATTCCCGGCAAAAGATTATGAAGTATCGCATTCTTTAAAGGTATTAGAAGACAATCTGCTACTTCACATGTTCTAAGAATGTATGAAAATTTGTGTAGCAAAGCTTTGATTAGCAAAGTGTATCCGGCGAAGGCGTCTCTATCGGCAATCTGTTTTAGCTTTTTTATTTGACCTGACCAATTCGTTACTTTGTTGATTATCTCGGTTTCAACATATTGTTCGAGCCCAATCATGCTCCCAAGGTATTTGATTCCATCGCATCGAATATCTACACCATCATCCGCGAGTTCATCCAGACAATCAATATTACAGGTTTTGCCTGTCAATACAGTACATTTTGATGAATTTGTTATGAATCCAAACGCGGGTCCTATTCGGTTAAGCTCTTTCCATACCTTATTTATATCGCTTGGTTTGCCCACACACGCTCCATCATCGGCGTACCAACAGTGTTTAGCGTTTGGAGCTACTTGTTTTAGTTTTCCAATTAGTGGCATCGAGGCTGCAGCGAATGCTGCCATGGCGAGAGGGTCTCCTTGTATGAAACCTTCTGTTGATTTTAATATTGAGTTATCCACCACCAGCATCGAAGGTTGAATGTAGGTATTGTGCAATATCGTCGACATTGCGGGACAGATGAATTTCATATTTTCCAGTGCCATTTTTCGGTTGCAGTTATTAAAGGCATTGGTTGCATCTATTAGTAAGATGCATTCATCAGAAGATTGACTAAACGCATCTCGAATCGTGTGAATAGCAATCTCTGTTCCACATCTTTGGCCTGCACAAAGTTGCGTAAAACCACATACACTCCTAACATCTTTTCCAATAAATGACAACACGGTACGTCCCGCAATCCGTCTCAATACTTCTCCTACTCCAATGGGTCTAATCCCATTATGCTTTTCCAGCGGTATAAGGCGACTGACTGTGAACGCTTGTAACGCTACTGGATTTAACTTTTCGCTTGAAATCTTTATTACAAATCCGCATATCGCTGCGGCAAGACGTTTTGAGGCTAATCCATGTATTGTTAGAAATTTACGCCACTCATCTGCACATACTCCCGAAGGCCCGGCAGATCCCTTGGTACTTTTGGACGCTTTAATTATATCATCAGGTGTGATATCGAAAAACCTTGTGTCGTGATGATCCACACAACCAGCCATTTTTTCTTTCAGAAGGTATTCTTCGTTCACCGTAGAGGCTCTTGGGTGGAGTTCTTCTAATTTTTCGAGTACCGTTTTGCCTTGAATTATTGTTCCAGCAGCCAAAACTCCTGAGTATTGTCCTTTGTCTAGCAACCTTGATGTCTTTCCGTATTTTCCAGATTTAATCAATTTAACTGTTTTCTCGATCACGAAAGATTCTGGTAGCTTTTTATTTTCAATGTTATCCTTTCTCATTTTCTGTAGGTAGGATGCTTCGGACATAAGTTCGTTAAGTTTCAAATCTTTGAGTAATGTTAATCTTCTTTCTAGGGTTTTTCGTAGTAAGTTAACCTTCCGCGTTGGCGGCCTCTGCAATAGCAGTTGACATAGCATAGTAGATCGAACTAGAGGATCGTATGCGCATACATTTGACTGATTGAAATATTCGAAACATTCACTCAAAAGATCAATAAATTTCTGACTGGCGCCACATTTGGGAAGCGCAAAATGATTTGGGATCCATTTTATTACCTTCGTAAAACCAGTGCTCCAAAATAGATTCTGATTGGTAGCATAATTGATTGGTGACAAGGCACACGCGCTCGAGACTTCGGCGATAGAATCGACGTTTGTTGCATTATGCATTTCTAGCACTTTATCGGTAGTATTTGCTCTAGGTTGATGAACAGGGTCATTGTATACAGTTTTCGTCTTTCTAGTACAGTTCGGAGCTCTGCAGTTTATGCAGTTCGAGCCTGCTTTTGCGCACCGGCAACCTTTGCATCTTGCTGCATCAGTGTTACATGAGCAGCATGGTCTACTTGTAGACGGTTTGCCACGAGGCATTGCCACTCCCTCAGTGTAAGTAATGTAAGTATTTGTTAGTTAGCAGCTAAGAATTTCAATTATAATTTGTGTAATATGATTGTAAGTAGTTAATGGGTATCAAGATAGTTTAAACTCAATATGCACACTAGTCAGAGCCCTTGTATCTCGGGATGACTGCTGGAAAGTCGATTGTAATTTGTGTATGTTATTTATTGTATGTTATTTTATTGTCGTGAGATTGTCGTGAGGTTGTCGTGAGGTTGTCGTGAGGTTGTCGTGAGGTTGTCGTGAGGTTGTCGTGAGTTTTAGTTTGTTATATTGAATTCTGAATATGGTTGGTTCTAGTAGACCGTGCCCATTGTATACATCTCGATGAAACGTTTGAGGGTGTAAATCCGATTTCAAAGCATTGATACTATTATGTATGTTTACCAATAATTTACTATGTTCCTGCGATATATTTTGCTGCTGAACGTGCGAGGAGCTCACAGGCGGGTTAAAACAGCACGAGCGAGAGAAAATTAAATTCATATGTAATAATTAATATTAATAATAATTAATATGTAATTATTATTACATATTTTATAAATATTTATAAAATATATTTATAAAATATATTTATAAAATATGTTATATTTTTCCGAATATAAGATTAATTAGTTTTACTAACGCTTCTTTAATATCTACTAAATCTAGATTTGTATAAAGCGTACTAAAATCGTATGTATTTATATTTTGAAAATTTATTCCTTTTGTCTGTTCTAAAAATTCTGTTCTAAAAGGAACATAACTGGACACTCGATTTTTCAGAATGGTTTGAACTCATCTCGTTCTGCACTAACAAAAACCATTTTGTGTTCAACAAAAATATGTATGTCCAATCTAACGGTGTCGCAATGGGATCTCCATTAGGACCGGCGTTGGCTGAGATTTATTTACGAAATTGGGAGGGTGACATTTACCAACGCTTACCCAGCCTAAGATTCTAGGTGCGTTACGTGGATGATGCATTCATGGCATTTGATTCTGATGTACCTCTAGACTATTCTATTATTGAAGTCCTAAATTCTAAACAATAATATTAATTGGAGTATTGAACACCCTGATAACAACCGCATTAGTTTTTGGACGTTTGTTAGGTAATCCAATCCGTACAACAGTGCACAGGAAGGATATCCCTAACACTGTAACTAGCTGGTCATCTCATTCACCTGTAAAATGGGAAACGTCACAGGCACGATACCTATTCCTGCGAGCACACCGTATTTGCTCAAATGAACATTTACTTCGGGATGAATTAAATAATATCTATTTCTTACTAAAACAAGCAGACCTTCCACCTAATATCATTAATCGCGCAATCCATCATGCCCGTCGCATCATAAATGATCAAAGACAACGATTTGCAATTGAAGGGAAAAAGTTCATCGAGGTCCCATTCATCAACTAGAAGGCACATTCCTTAATGTGTAGCAATCTCGGTCTATGTAGAGATGATATATTTCCCTTCACTCGTTCACTACCTAGGCTATCCAGTATGTTCAAACTAAAACCAGAATTTGAATCAGCTGGTGTTGTCTACAATTTTCCATGCCTTCAGTGTAAGAAAATATATGTGGGCTAAACAGGAAGACCGTTAGCTATTCGTGCCAAAGAACACTCATATGTAATGAAGAAAGCATTACACGGACAGTATACATCCCTATGGTGCCATTTCTCATCATATAGGTGTTAATAACCACTTAATGGACATTAACCTAATTACACCACTGAAGAAAGAAACGAACAAAACAAAGCGCAAAATTATTGAAGCCATGTATCTTGAAACTTTTAAAGATTGCATAGTCCCTAACAATAAAGCAGACATCACATTAAAGCTTAGTTTAAACTTAGTTGCTAGAAATTTGTGTTTGCCAACATCAGTACAGATAGACAATGGATAAACAATTTTTTTATATATTTTTTATTATTTTTTTGCACTTTCTAATTCCTTTTACTAATGTGTTTTATTTCTAGACCCTGAAGATGACGTGCCGTAGTGCAGTCGAAATATTGGTTTTTTTATTCAAATAAATATTCCTGTTTCCTCGCCTTCTTGTAAAAATCCAAAATCAGGACCGACTCGACGCACAGTATCCCAAATCGTCTTAAGGTCCTTCATACTTCCGATAATGTTAGAGTCATCCGCATACCAGCGATGTACTGTATTCGAGGCAGCCTTTGAAAGAACATTAATCAACGGAAGAGACGCCGCGGCAAACGCAATCATGGAAAGCGTGTCACCTTGAGTAAATCCACCTGATGATTCTAAAAAATCATTGTCGACTGTCAGTATATTAGGGCATTTGTAGATATTTCTTAGTACAGTGGATATAGAAGGACATATGAACTTTACATTGTTCAAAGCAACTAAACGATTTATGCGATTAAAAGCGTTGGATGCATCTAGTTATAATATACACATGTCATCGCTACTATCAAATAGTTCTCTTGTGGAATGAATTGGCATCTCAATACCACATCGTTGGCCAGAGCATAATTGAACATAACCAGTTACTTTATGGATATCTTCCGAAATTCTTTTCGCCACAACCTTGCCTACTACTTTTCGAGAGACTTTATCATACATCACTGACCATACCCTATTCGAATTTCGACATAGGCACTTTGGGAGGTCCATAACGAAGAAAGCAAAAAGTAGAGGGCTAAGAGGATTTCCTTGCAAGACACCACGGTTTACGCAAAAGGATTGTGAAAACTGAATCCCGTCAAATATTCTAAGTGAACTTGGTTGAAGGATGCTGCTGATAAGTTGAAGAAAGCGGCCATATACTTTAGCATGTTCAACCTTTCTCAATAATAAGTTTCGATCTATGGAATCAAAAGCCTTCTCAAAGTCTACAAAAATCGTGTAGAGTGATTTATGCGCTTCGAACTTTTCTATTACAAGTGCTCGTAAAACTCTAAGAGCCTCACTCGTACTTCTGCCTTGTCGAAATCCATATTGCTCAAATGGAAGTAAATGCTGCGATGTTTAATTAGTTGTATATAAACGATCTGCGTCAAGAGTTTGTATGAATGATTCAGGAGCGATATACCACGATAGGAATCAGGGAGATATCTATTACTCTTACCGTTGTAAAGAACCTTCACCATTCCCTCTCTCCATTCCTGAGGTAGCGGATCTCCACATAGAAACTAGTTAAACATATGTAACCAATAATTGCTAAGAAGTGGGAGAGACGATTTCAGATGTTCTACACATACGTCATCGGGACCAGCGGCTTTTTTGTGTGCCATGCGTAACAATGCTGATTCAACTTCCTCGCTAGTAATCAAAGAGTTAATTGGATCTGAGTCTACCATCGTAATCGGGATATTTCTAGTCGAACTTTGAATGTTATTTAGGACGACGATGGAATCATCATGTAATACTTTTTTTAAATGAACGAGCCATTGATCTAAAGGAACTCTAGATCCGTCATCTTTACGTTTTAGTTTTATTTTCCATGGGTACAGTTCCGCACTATCTAAACGATCAGCTTCCATCGCAATTAATGTTGCTTTTTTATACTCGCGCATGTGTGTGTTATACAAGCGTCTCAATTGAGTATAACTATCGGATACGTGCAATTCATAACGACGTCTTCTGCTTTCAGATATAAGACGAGATTGAAGTCTACGAAGCCAAGTCGGGATATGCATAATTTTCTTAAGATGAGGCATTATGTTTCGTACCTTCTTATGTGAACATGCGCTTAGAATCGCCTTCGAGATACAATTAAGACTATCATCATATTTCCGTTCTTTGAGAAATTGAAAAGCTGCTTCAATCTTAGAAACAATCATCTTTTGAATCTGTAATACCCTGTGTACTTAGTAGTTTTCGGTTGTTCTGGATGTTTATATAAATTTAAGAAACGGAGCTTTACGGGTTTATGCTTACGTGTAAGAGTCCATGAGCCCAATAATAATTTTATTTTTTAATAATAATTTTAATTGAACACAAATTACATTGATATCAGGGCGTCAGCACCACGAAATAAATTCAACAGTGAAATTGTCGCAAATGACAAAGTCACCGTTTCGAGCTAGTTGGCTCTCATCAGTAGCTTGTACTCCCCACAACTGGATTGAAGTTGGGAGAAAAGCTATACGGTGATTTGAAACAACAAAGGCTCCTTGTTCCCTTGCAAAGACTGGGGTTTGCAACTGCAAATATTTACCCGTCATTACAAATTACATTGTAATGGTTACCCTTGAATGGGCCCGAAATTTACTTTTCAGGTACAAATAATAAGTATAACACATGAAACTCAGGGATTTCCTTGCTCTTCAAGACCAGAAGATCCGGTTTGGAAAACGGGGGTATCCGTGTTGAACGAGCGGCCATTACACACATGGACGATAATTTCACCAGCGAGAATGACACTTTACAGCGTAAATAACGAATGCACTCGCTGTAAGGAGTTTGAGTGGAACCCGCTTGAAGCTTCGCAATCTGCCTCAACACTGTGTCTGCGTTCACTCCAATTCCACTATTTGCGGCAAATATGACCGGTAAAAAAGTAGCTCTCTCAAATCTAGCAACTCACTCACCATACTTTGCGTTTTTTCTCCTCTCGTGATATTGAAAATGGCTAACTATCGATCCCGACGAATAAGAAGGAGCAAGACGATTAAAGATACAAACGTCCATTAAGGACCGCTCCATCCTGTTGCCGTATAACCCATGACACTCTATATCCAACCTAGCATTGGGGTTGGTTGTAGTAGAACTCGATTCGAAATGAACATTTTCTGTAAGTGATTGTAAAGTCAGCTCTGTTGATACACAAACGCATACAGTGGACAATTTCCTTGCCAACAAATCCCGCACCGTATCGTGGCGAATTGACGGCAGACCACCAGCTTGACAAGAATTTGAGTGCACGACACTAAATGGTTGGCCGCACATACATAATGCAGGAGCATCAGGGGGTTCCCAGCCATAACGAGTGGCGATGGCGTCGTGAAACTGTTTTTTATTGAGCTGACAACACGATTTAATTAGTGGTTTGTCGGATAACCAAGATGATGCCCCGACAATTGATGTGTATTTCAATTTGGAGCTCATTTGTTCATTGATAATTTTGATGATTGCCACCCTTTGCTTACAAGCTTCCTCCTTCTCGAGTCTTATACAGGTGTCATGATGAGCATCTGAGAAAGAAATGCCTAGTCCTCCGAAACGTAATGGGAGTGTAATTACTTGCCAGCAGTCAACTTCTGGAACAGTACCAACAATTGCCGGAATAATATTGTGTTGAATCATATCAGAGATACGCTCAAAGTGCAACACTGATAAATCACAAGTTCGCTGTAAGTAGCTCCATTTGAATTTGAATGCCTGTGTAAGCAATACAAATGCGACGTGTGGACTCTCATTCGCCACTTCAACTAGGTTTGACAGCGATCAAATCCATTTGTCTACTTTGGACTTAACAAAATCAGATATGAATGAGTTACTCCCAATAGGTGACCCAAGTACTGACAAGCCACTGCAAACTACTCGAAGTCCGGAATCGGCTAAAATTGTCTTCGTTCGAGTTAGGTCATCTTCGTGCACTAATAGTTGGCGTTTGTCCTCGTTTATAAAAAAACCATATTGAGGCCCGATGTCTCTAATCAATTTCCAAATCGCCATTAGATAAGTATTACTGCTGACACAATGAGCATCATCGGCATAACAACGGTGTGCAACTTGTGGAGCTGCCGTTTGCAATGCGTTGATCAGTGGGAGAGAGGCCGCTGCAAAAGCAATCATTGCCAGTGGATCACCCTGTGTGAAACCTTCTTGCGAGTATATAACCTCATCTTCTACTAGAAGTGCAGCTGGTTCCCCATAGATGTCGTGGAGGACGGTTGATAGAAAGGGGCAAACATAATTGATATTTTCTAGGGCGAGTGAGCGGTTTATGCAATTAAATGCATTAGTAGCATCGAGTTGAAGGATACACGATGTATTGTTTTCCACGTACAGCTTCCGAACAGAGTGGACAACAGCCTCAGTACCACAGCGCTGACCGGAACATAACTGAATGCAGGACGAGACAGCTTGAAGATCGATGGATATTCGTTTAGCAAGGACTTTGCCTATTATTCTGCGACACACATCACCAATCCCTATAGGACGTATTCCGGGATTCTTATCTAGGGGCACTAGTCTACTTGCTGTGAAGGCTTCCAAATCCCCTGGCTACAGAGTAGCTGTTGCAATAACAATTGCAAAGTCGGCTAGACTTGAGGCTAATTGGATCGAACTTGTCCCGAAAGATTCCAGCATATGTCTCCAAGAGATTGCGTCAACACCGGATGGACCCGCACTTCCGTGAGTACGACGTGCGGCAGCTAAGATGTCCCTAACACCCAAATCATGAAAACGAACTTGGTGGTGATTAATTATTCCAATAATAGGCTTCCTCAATAACGCCCGCTCGCATGCTTCCTTTGAGGTGGGATGTAAACGGATCAGACTGTCCCTTACTGAAACACCACCAAAGCGGTCTTCAAGCCCCAGAACACGTCTGTGTGAAGTGGGATTATCGAGTAGTTGCATTGCCGTCGTAGTTTTTCCATAGGATACCAATTGACATACCTTTTTAATCCAACTGGGAGAATTATGGACAGAATTTCCAAACGAGCGACTTCTTTGAAGTATACGAGATTCGTTCATCAGATCGGACAATCTGCCACTTTTCCAGAGTCATGCGGCGACATATATTTTCCCTGATTACTCTTGTTTTACTTTTTCCAGTGGCTTGTAGAACCACTTGACAAAACACTACAATCTACTTGAGTGTTGACTTGGTGATTTCACGATTAGATGCTGCGATCGAGTACAGCCCAGCCAAAGTTTTCACAAAATCATTGCTCGTATTACATTTTGGAAGGCTGTATAGATTAAGTTTCCATACGATAACTTCACGATATGCATCGTCCATGAATATGTCATCTGTGCCTCGCTCACCGGTTTGGTGGGTGACCCTATCACTGACTATAACAAGTGCATCCTGACTTTGATCAATACCGAGAGGATTCAAGTCCTCCACTGTACTTACTGGTTTCGCAACCGAACTCAAAGATTCCGCCTGGGGGCAATATGTTGGCGATTGTTTCTGTTACAACAATTCGGAGCCGAACAACTGATACATGGCTTTCCTGCTCCCGCACACTTGCAACCCTTGCATTTCGCTGCTTGGCCATTGCACGTACAGCATTTCATGATACTTGTCGGTTGACCTCTTGGCATTATATTTGTAATTTAGTTTTCGGCAGTTATTCCAAACTTTTTTTTGGCTCGTTGTCCTTTCAACGCACACCTCGGGATGTGCCCTGAGCGTACGACTTCCTTGATCGACGAATGGTATGGATCGATACCGTTTGTGTCGCGATTGTATGTGTAGGTATTGTAATTAACTTGGCTCGTTGTTATTAGACTTGTAATTAACTTGGCTCGTTGTTATTGATTTGTGTATATTTGTATTTATGTATGTATATTAGATCTTGTAATTAGGAGACGACGTTGTAATTAGCTGGAACACTGTAATTAGTGTATGTTATTTATCTCAAATGTATGTTTATTAGTTATCAAACATTTTTAAGGTGAATAATTTTTTAAAGAGAGATATTTATTATAATAAACAAAAGATTTTGTTTTTCCGAAAATTAGTACTGGAGGATTCCTATTTGTTACTGTACTGGTTGTAATACTGCTCGCTCGCCTAAACGCAGTGGCGTACCACGGGATGAGCGTAAACTTCGCAAACTAGCAGATATTGACCGAGCGATTTCGAAGATTATCTTTTTCTTAAGTTTCACTGCTAAATCACTGTAACTTAATGGTCCATTTTGTGCTAGCGTCGAGGCAATTGTTTTCACTAACATGCTAGCTTCTTTGCCAAATCCTCCTGCTGTTGAAAAGACTAATGGTACAAATTAACTGTTTTCAATTCTTCGCACTCTTTCACTGTACTTCAATTTTTACCGGTTTTCGTTGTACTCGAAGGCCGATTCATGTGCACGAGTAATGTTTGATTGAGCTTGTGTTGAAAACACATAAACGTCGTAGAACGTTCGCTCGAATCGAGAACCGTAAACACCAGAGCATACTATATCTAGCCGTGCACATTGTTTGTTCTTTGTCGTTTAGTTTTCAAAGGTAATATTATCCGGAACATTCATAACCTCCGGTTCAATTCCGACATTGTGGCCAACTAAGCTCAGAGCACTTGCTATTGTATCCCGGACTGCATTATGTCGGATGATCGGTAGTGCTCCATAATTGCATGATAGTGCGTGCGCTAAGGTTATATTCGACCCGCAGTAACACAATCGCTTATCGAGACATTGATCAAAGTTACCATATCGTGCGTTGATTGCATCGGTGAATTCATTGATGGATAGATAAAATTTCTCGTGTTTTAGCGGTAAGGCACTTAGCCACGATAAGGCACCAAGATGTGCCGCATGTTTAATAGTGTTTTGTAGGGAGGGAGCTAGGTCGATTAGTATTTTTGATACACGATCTAGATGCGCTTGATTTCGGAATCGCGTAATTTCATGAATTACTGTGTTTTGCTTTTCGCGTAGACTATCACCTAAAGAGTCTCCATCATAAGTCGATAGAAGCATTATTGATGATGTTTTCTCAATATAAGCGGTAAATAATATGTTGGCGATCCCTATTCCTCCTAGCTGGAAATGAGAGCAGAGTATATTCGATAGTCCATTCTTTAGCTTAAATGTAGCAAATTTAGGGAGCAAGTTGGTTTTTTAGAACTATATTATAATAATCCGGTTAAACGCAAACCAAGAAGTCATGGTGATAAAAGGAATAGGAAAAATAAAGTTAAAAATATTAAAAAAGATATGTATATAAATGAACAATTAGAAATGTTAAAACAACTTTTAAGTGATAATAAGCTAAAAGATCTTTATGTAAATATAAGAAGTTTTTCTAAAGATATCATATGTTCAATAAATCAAAAATTAATTAACGACTATGATAGGCTAAGTTGTATAATAGACAGTTATTGTAATACAAAATACTATAATCATACAATAAATGTAAATAATAACAATAGAAAATATACATTAACCATAAACTTCATTAATAAATGTATAGATAACATAAATATAGCCGGACTTTTAAATAATTCTAAAAGTAAAGAAATAATAGGGTCAGATTTAAGTAAATATATTCCTAAAATAAGGTATAAACTCCTACCACCATTAGGACGAAAAATTTGTAATTATAATAAAGAATTAAAATCAATATGTAACGATAATATTAGAAACATAATGGAAACAGAATGCAATTGTAAAAGTCTTAGTTTTGATAAAATAAATGAACATATATGTACCCATAATCTAGAATTAATTGAAAATTGTGAATTAAGAAAGCTGCTAGTAAAAGGGTATAAATATAGATTAAATAACAACAACGACAAAAATAAAATTTACAGTTCGTTATATAATAACTTAAATGATTACTTTAGTAAGCTGATTAATAGTGAAAGCTCGAATATATCTAAGATAAAAATTTGGAAAGATTATATATTTGATAAAATTAAAAATAAAATGAAAATAACAAACAATTATAAAAGGAAAGATAAAATTAATAAAGATATGTATAAAGAACTTACTAAATTAAAGGATAACTATATAATAACAACTATTGATAAAGCTAGTAATAACTTTGTCTTCATATGCAAAAAGCTTTATTATGATATACTAATGAAAGAGGTTAATTCTAATGATTTAAATGTAAATCCAACATATGAACGTAGTGAGTTGAGTTTAGAAACAATTATTACAAGTCACTGTTCTATAATGGATAAAAAGGGTATAAAGGTTGAATTAGATAATAAAACTATACCTATATTATATTGGAATCCAAAATTACATAAAAATCCAATAAAACCTAGGTTCATATGTAGTGCGTTTAAATGTACATTAAAACCACTTTCTGTCTATATGAATAAAATACTTAAAGTAATTAAAGCACATTTTAAAAAATATTGCAAGGTAATCGAAATTAATACTGGTATAAAACACTATTTCAGTATTAATTCTACAAAAGAATTTTTAGAACAGACAAAAGGAATAAATTTTCAAAATATAAATACATACGATTTTAGTACGCTTTATACAAATCTAGATTTAGTAGATATTAAAGAAGCGTTAGTAAAATTAATTAACCTTATATTCGGAAAAAGATATACATATATATGTTATAATAATTATAACGCCTATCTAACAAAAATTAAACCATCAAATAAATATAAATATATGGATAAAATTGAATTAATAGAATCCTTAAATATTTTGATAAATCAAAATTATTTAAAAGTAGGGACATCTATATTTAGACAAGTAAAAGGTGTTCCAATGGGTGGTAATAGTAGCCCAATTATAGCTGACTTGTTTTTAAGCTTTATAGAATATGAATTTGTTCATAACTGTGTAAAAACTAAATCTAAACAATATAAATATATGAAATATATGTTTCGATACATTGATGATATATGTGTATTTAATTCTAATTAATTTTTATTCAATTAGTGAGCACATTTATCCAGAAAGCCTTATTCTTAACAAAACCAATATTAATGATAAAGAAGGTGTATATCTAGATATGAACATTAAATTAACATTAACTAAAACTACTATTAATTTATATCGTAAAGATGACATATTTAAATTTACAAGAAACATATTTTTGCATGAGCATTCATGCATACCATATAATATAAAATATAATACATTAAATAATGAAATTTTAAGAATTGCAACAATATGTAATGATATTGGCTTTCTTCAAAATCATTTAAATAATTTAATAGATACATATTTTAAACTAGGTTACTATAAAAATAACATAAAGCAGAAAATAGTAAAATATATAAATCAACACAATAATATAAAGAATAAATTTAAACTCTTAAGTGGCAAATTTTTATGGATGGATAATAAATAATATACTTTGCATTAGAATAAGATACTAGATAGTTATTTCAGAGGAAATACATCATTAGCATGTATTTGGCCCCGCTGCTATGTTGGGTAGAGGAGTTAGGGGCCGAAACCTGATAGCATAGCAGTTCCTCCTGATGACCTCTAATTCTTATTCTGATACAACGTCTGTTATTTATTAGTCAATTCATAAAAATGACGTTTATTTTAAATTTTATTTTATAACTTGATTTAAATTATAGAAAATCTAAAAGCAATTATAAATTTTATTATTTAATTATTAAAATTTTGATTTAGCATTATCGTTTTGTTTATTTTATAATTATATAACAATACGTAGATTCAGTTAGCTGATTTAATTTATTATATCTTCTAATTCATTCCATACTTTTTCTGTGATGCTGCATGAAGTCATTATGTGAATCCACTTCCACTGAATTGAATTGACCATTCCTGAATATGCAACGTGCGGATCATTTTTAGCTACTACGCACAATCTCTCGATTAGTGCTTTCCAGCCGGCAAGCAAATCGTAGATTGATCGCTCTTCATAATCATCAAAACCAATAGGTGAACCAAGGACATTTATTCCAGTCGTTGTTGTATTGATCTTTGTGTCGGGCAGTTGATCATTATTTATAAGTAGATGAGATACTATGTTTGATTTTTTGCGTTTATAAAGTAGCCATACTTCGGGCCGTCTGCATGCAGAATATTCCACACTTTCTTTAACATATCAAGCGGTCCAACAAAGTTGGCATCGTCGGCGTACCATATTTGTACAACAGAAGGGACCTGCCTCTTTATTGTGTCGATCAACGGAAGTGAAGTCATAGCGAAACCTGCCATGGCAAAAGGGTCAACTTGTGTGAAACCTTGTGATGACAAGATACTTTTTTCACCGATTGTAAGTACAGCCGGGCTAGAGTACATATTTTGGAGTGCACATGATAGGGCAGGACATACAAAATTTATATTGTGTAGTGCAACTGCACGGTTTGTTAGGTTGAAAGCGTTCCTTGCATCAATAGTCATTAGACAATTTTCGGTTGATATGTTTAGTTCTTTTTTAAGATTCGCGATAGCAAGTTCAAGTCCACCTCTTTGTGAAGCTCCCAATTGTGTAGTTCCTGCGACATCCTGTATATCATTGCGTGCGATGGTTAGAATCGCTTTGCTTATGATCCGCCTGATGGTGTTGCATATTCCTATAGGACAGATACCACCAGATTTCTTCTTCAAAGCAACTAGACGACAAACGGTGAAAGGATCGAGGGAGCCCGATAGCACTTTTTCAGTAGCAACAAAAATGGCAAATTTGGCAATGGCCTTGGCAAGTAAATTTGATTGCTGTCCAAGATCGGTTAACATTTGAAACCATGCTCGAGAATCAAGCCCAGATGGTCCCGCCGATCCATTTATTCGTCTGCTTGATTTGATAATGGCGGCCTCGTCTAGTGCATAGAAACGACAATGATGATGGGGTTTTGAATTCGGCAGCGGAGCTGATAAAAGAACATCAGGAGAAGCTGTTGATGCGTCAGGGTGTAAATCTTTAAGTAGAGATAAAACAGAGATATCATTTATTGTGGAATCAGGACGGAGGACACCTGAGTCATATTTGTCTTCTAATATCGAAGAACCGGCTTTGATACGGCCCTTGGTGACAAGACTTTGATATTGTGTGATCCAATTCAATGACTTCGAGGGACGACGCAATGATATACCAGTTTGAAGATATTGGGCTTCTTCGAACAATGAGTTATAATCTTTTATTTTCCAGCTTGTTAGTCTGCGTTCCAAATGTTTGCGGATTAAAGCGGTCTTTCTTGAGGGTATACGCTGCAATAAACATTGCGAGAAGACTGTAGCGGTTTGTAGCATATGTATTGTTCTGTTGACGTCTTTAGCAGCCTTCAGGTAAAAAGAACTCATAATTCCAACAATCTCATTACTGGCATTACAACGAGGTAGGTCAATCAAGTTAGGTTTCCAGTGAATGACAATGTTGTGAAGTTCGTAGATTGTTTTCAGGCTATCAGGTTTCAGATTTTCGAGTGAATTTCGGTCTCTCTGACCTTTAGTATCTGCCGCAGAAAGAAACTGAGTGCGGTTTGAACAATGTTGTTCCCGACAGTTGTAACTGTCGGGAACAATACAATCGACAGTTGTAACTGTCGATTGTATTTGTATTATATATTGTAATCACTTAATCGATTCTTATAGCTTTGCTGTATCGGTGTTCTTAAGGTGAATAATAATATTTCATTTGCATATGGCAGCCTTTTATTTGTTGAAAGTTTGTGTGCTATTCGTTTGATGATCGCAGTAGCCAACTTCCCTGTCCCACCAATGCAAGAGAGTGTAATAGGAGTAAAACTTGCTTATTTAACCAACGACACTCGCTCCTGGTATTTCGAATTTTTTCGTTGCTCACGATACTCGAAAGAGGCTAAAGTAGATTTCGAAAGGTTGGACGGAGCGATGAACACGCAAGTATCGAATAAAGCTCGCTCCGAGCGACCTCCATAAAATCCACAACACGAAATATCCAGACGAGCCTCAGAATCGGTAGTGGTAGTAGCTCTTTCGAAAATAATACTATCATGAACATGCTTTAACATTGGCTCAATCTGTACACCATTGCATATTTTTGTAAGTTCATCTGCCAAAATGTCACGTATTGTGTCATGTCTGATTGAAGGGTGCCCTCCGTTGGCACATGAGAGTGAGTGACCAAGTGAAGTGGGTTCCCCGCATGGGCAGTGAGTGGGCGCATCACTCGACATACTATTATATCTGGCTCCTATCGCATCACGAAATGCTGCGTTATCGATACGAGTGTGAGGTTCATCTGTAGGGTATATAGATAACCACAATGAAACACCCTTGACCGAAGAATGTTCAACCGTTCTTGCTGTTGTGTCATCAAGTTATAAGAGGACATTCGAACTTAGTGATTTCTGAATTTCAGATTTTAGTAAACGGATGCGAGCAGAGTTAATATTTTGCTCGGTCATTAGATCGCCTCCATATAGATCATTTAAAAATAATCACTTGATCTTCATACGATCTTCATTTATCATATGTTATTCATTCAAATTATATGGATCACCTCTTGTGGAGCGACTACCCCTTATTGCTTGAGAAGCTGCCCGTACCAAGTCGAATCCAATCTTTCTTCTCAATTGGCAAATAACATCAGCGTACTCACGTCCGGTTCTGACATTTTGCATTTTAGCAATATTTTTCAAAATTCTATCGACTTCTAGACCCATACTACCGGAAACCGAAAATACTGCGGGTAAAAAAATTCCCCTTTCTACTGCGGTTATTCTTTCTCCGTATTTGGTGCGCTTTCGGGATTCATGGTATTGTAATGCTGCTTTGGCAGATTTTGAACACGATGGAGCAAGATGATTAAATACCACGACGTCGATAAACGTCGGCTCAAACCGTGATTGAAAAAACCATTGCAGGCAACATCGGCACGCGCATCATTCTCTCTCTGCAAGTATTTTCATTCTCAAACTCAACAGTATTATTTAATGGTTTCAATCGTGGTTCTGTTCCCACAGCATGACAAACCTTTGTGAGCTCGTATTATTATTAGTATACAACATATAGATGGTTAATTCAGGTCAACAAGATATTATATAAATTATTTAGTGTGAGCTCTTCACAAACTCTTCAGTTCCGCCACGAGCGGCTTGTGTCCAAGCTCGCCACATCCTCCCCGCCGGCGTCTACCTGGCTTGTCTCCTTTGCCGTATTTGCAGCTGATTCGGTTGGCGCGGCCAATGCTTGCAACGGAACCCCACATGATTCGCTTTCGACTGATGATAGTCGAGTTAATAAACCAGCGATATCATTGTATGGTTCAGTATTGAACATACGACGCTTCGGTGTTTCCATTATCGTCTGTGGGGCATCAGATAGTGAATGGTTGCGTCCATTCAACGACGCTATAATTGCCCGAACATTTCCGCGCATGAGGGCCAACGATGCTCTTTGGAATAGGTGATCTACCGTTTTATGATATTCGATCCCAGTTGTGGCGGATATCTGTCTTGCTATCGATCGCATGAGACGTTCGCCTTGGTCGTTCCAGCCCCCATACGTCTCTACTACTGCCGATATAAATTGATAACCAGCGGACTCCATTAGTGCTCTATACTTCCTCTCCTTGACATTGACTGCATATATTGTCGCTGCATAGCCTGGCGTTATCGATGCGTTTGCTATGTACGCTGATTGTTGTGGATGTGTTACAGCGAAATCAACTGCACGAGGAGGGTCCCCATGAATCAAAACGTCTGCAGGTCGTTTACATCTATTCCTTCGAAACCGTCTGGATTCTATTTACAAAAGCAACAGTTTTTGGATGCACTTGCGATAAGATACAATATACCAATTAAAAGTAAGGGAATTTGTCGATGTTCAGAAGTGTTTAACTTAAGACATGTACTCTCTTGTAGAGTCGGCGGCGGAACAATTATCAGACACAACGCCATACGCGACACGATCGGCTCGATACTAAGTGAGGCGCATGATCGCATGGATCGGGAAGTTGAATTACGACCAGTAGATGAGGGTATAGTGTTTGCATCTAGCACCACAACGAGGGATAGATCTGCGAGAATGGACATTGTGTGTATGAAATTTTCAGAGGGTAGGATAAAGCGGTCTTATGTCGACATTTGCGTTTTCAACCATTTAGCTCCATCCTATGCTCACCAAACTGTCAGTTCCACATTCGACTATCATTGAAATCGTAAGATGGCTAAATATGGCGAGCGTGTTTCATTGGTGGAGGATGGGATTTTAATACCAGCCATTGTTTCGACTGCTGCTGGAATTGGGAGATAATTGGATCTCTTATTAAGAAAAGCTGCACGATATATTGCCATCAAAAGCAAACAATCAAACGCAAACTGCATTTCTGACATACGAAGGCGATTATGCTTTAGCACACAAAGAACGATCTCTGCGACTATTCGGATGGCAGAGTTAACTACTGTTTCACATTGAGAAACTTTTTTGTATTATATTGCCCAGTCTGGGATATTACAGCATATAAGTGCCTAGCTGATTTGGAATCTGAAGTGTGTCAGATTGCTAGAGATGATATTATTACTCGCACTGGTGTGAATAAAAGTCATAGTATATTTTATCTAAAATAATGAACTTGTATATTCATCTAAAATAATGGACTTGAATATTTTCACTTGATAAAAGTTGTTGATTAAAGTTACTTACAATCGCTACGCTCGCGGAAAAATCTGTATTAATTGGAGTTTAAACTATCTTGTTTAAAAGATATCTTGTTTACCCATACCAGATAAACCTACACAATCTTTATTGAAATCTACACAAGAGACTTTACTCTGATAAAGTCTGAATATACATACATATAATGGTCAAACAGAGGAAGACTACAAAGCGAGGTGATGTTGCCAAGTTCGTGGATTATCAGGTTCAGTGTTCAAGTGAAGATTGTCATGTGTGGACAAGTGTTTCAGTTCCCGGGGAAAAGAAAACAGCTCTGTCTAATGCATCTTTCTACTGCGGGTACTGCTGCGCATCTTTGATAAATGATTTGAAGACGGAATCTACCCCCTTGGTTGTCGGTCTGTCGAGTTGTAATTCTCTTGGACCCATATCAGCTCCACCTATTCCAAAAAGCATAAGTGCCGGTCAAAGTAAGGAAGTTCTTATTTCCAAATCTACTAAGAATGTTGAAAATTCTAGTCATAGTGATGGAAGCTATTCTAACTCTATATATCCCTCCTCAAGTCTTAACTCTATATATCCCTCCTCAAGTCTTGCAAATAATCCAATGAATATAGATTTAACTGTAGAGGGTGAGACTGTAGCCGTGGATGTTCCAGTGCATTTACCTGATGTTACTAATGATGAAAATACATATTGTAAGGTTTTGAATCATGGTCATATGTCTGATAATGGGACTCAAAAAGAAGGAACAAGCGTCAACGATAAGTCAACATACACTATCCGCAGTTTCACGTGACAGTCTCGAATTGCAAATTGGTAATAATAGGAAACACATTGCTGATCGATGTAGATCTGTTATTCTGGCCAATGTAAGAGAATCTTTATTTGAGAACGCACAAGTACGTCTTAACGAGGACGTCCAGAGTGTGAGATTTATATTGACGCAGGTACTTGGTTCTTGCAATGTGGATATTGTCAAACGTGTTAAACTCGTTGCATTATTTCGACTGGGTAAGCGTGATACACTTAGTAATAGGCCGCGTTTACTCAAGGCCGTATTTAGAGAGCAGTCGCATGCTGAGTTAATTCTTCGGAATTCATATCGTTTAAAAGGATCCCATGTTAGTCTCTTAAAAGATCTTGACGCTCTTCAAAGGGAGAAATTGTCTCAAGCTAAGAAAGAACTTGCATCTCGTGTTGCAATTGGTGAGAGCAATCTATGTGTGCAAAATTTTCAAGTAGTGAGGCGACGCATTCGAATCAGTTGGTCCCCACTAGATGTATCGCCTCTCATGAATGTGGAGGGTTTATCCCAGGCTATTCGATTAGAGCATATAAGTGCCTAGCTGATTTGGGATCTGAAGTGTGTCAGATTGCTAGAGATGACATTATTACTCGCACTGGTGTGAATAAAAGTCATAGTATATTTTATTGTAATGTTCGGAGCTTGTTACAGAAAGTCGATGAGCTAAAGTTTAGGATCGAGTCTGTTAATCCAATTATAGTTGGTATTACAGAATCTTGGCTTAATTGTGATGTATCCGATGCTGAGGTATCCATCCCAGGCTATTCTTTGTTCCGTAGTGATCGGACAGGGGGTAGGGGTGGTGGCGTAGCTCTCTTTATTAGAGACGAAGTTAAGGTGCGCGTTTTGAGTAAGTCGTCTATTGATAGAGTTGAGAGTTTGTGGTGTCAGGTGAAGTTTGATAACAGCTTACCCATCATACTGGGTATTGTGTATTGTGCTCCTAAGGCAATATCTAAGAAACTCATTGAAGAGATAGAGTTGTATACGCGAGGAGATTGTGATACTGTGATAATTGGGGATCTGAATATGCCATATGTTGAATGGACTTCGAATACGGTTCTTCCAACTTGTGATAGTGAATCTTGTGACCTTATGGAGTGTTTTGCTTATTGTGGTCTTGCTCAATTTGTTGATGTACATACTCGCTTTTCAAGTTGTAGTTCTTCCCTTCTTGATCTTTGCCTATCGACAAACAGTCAATTAATCAGTAGTATCCAATATGATTCTTCTGTTGGTTTGTCTGATCACTGTGTAGTTAAAGTTTTGCTAAATATACAAATGAGGGTGTTTCATCATGCTCGGTACAAAGGTCAGATTAATGTTTTTCGGGCGAACTATGATGTTATTACATCAAAGCTGCATAGAGTAAGTTGGCCTGATCCGGCTGTTGTCGGAGTTGACGAGGCCTGGGATCATTTTCGCGTGACGCTTTATTCTCTAATGGTAAAATTCTCACCTTTGAAGTCTAAGACTAGTCGGAAAAGCGCTCGTTGATTCGATACTGAGCTGGCTACTGCGATGAAAGCTCGTGACTTCAGTTTTAAATGCTTTAAGGGTGGGTTTTGTGAATATGGTGTTTATAAGCAGGCGAGAAATTTCTTCAATTCTTTAAAGCGACATAAGCGCTATTTATTCTAGCTCATAGTTGTAGACATGATCCCAAAGCTCTCTTTCTATATGTGAATAGTAGTAGGAACGCTAATAAAACAATTGGCCAATATTTTGATAGCGTTATTGAAGACGACCTTGCTGAGATGTTCTCAAGGCATTTTTACTTGTACAAAGAGACTACAAACGAGTATTCTGAACCTATCCAGAACAGTAAGACGATAAGAGGTGCTAGTGTTTCATATCCTAGTTTAGACATAGCTAATTTGATAACTCCTGAGAAAGTTTTAGCTGAACTGCATCTTCTTAAAGAGACAAACTCCAAAGGTGCTGATTTGTTACCTTCGATATATCTTCGTCGAATAGCAGACTCAATATATACACCACTTTGTAACATATTTCGACAATATATTATTGATACGAATCTGCCAAAAGAGTGGAAACAATCGATCATTCACCCCATCTTCAAAAAGGGTGATAGATCTTCAGTAGACAATTATAGACCAGTAAGTATTACTTGCTTATGTTGTAGAATGTTAGAGCGAATTATACATGGTTATATGGTCAAGTTTTATAGTGAGAATAATGTAATAGCTTCTGAGCAACATGGTTTCCGTAAGGGTTATTCGACAGTTACTAATCTACTCGCTGCCCATCTTGATTGGTCAGCCAATAAAGCCGTATCAATTGCTACTGACATTATATTCTTCGATTTCTCTAAGGCATTTGACAGAGTAGACCATAGACTCCTAAATAAACTAGAGAAAAGTGGCATTCCATTTTTGCTTGTTAGATAGATTGAATCGTTTTTAAGCAATCGTAGTTATTGTGTGCATGTAGATAATTTTTACTCTTCTTCGCGGCCATGTAATATAGGGGTGCATCAAGGTTCAGTATTGGGTCCATTGTTATTTAGTGTCTACATCAACGATATCCCGGAATTTATTGATTCTCGGATGCTTTTATATGCAGACGATTTGAAAATCTGGCGGGCAATTCGTTCACCCAATGATATAGTCAAACTGCAACGGGATATCGATGAAGTCGAAAATTGGGCTCTGCTCAATAGGTTGATTGTAAATATATCAAAATGCAAACATTTACGTGTTCGTGGCGGAAATGCTCAATCTTTAGTTAATTATAGCTTTCAAAGCAGTGATATAGAACGAGTGAACAAATATAAGGACTTGGGAGTGTGGATAAACAGTGATTTGAGTACCGTCACACATACTGAACATGCTTGTTCAAATGCGTTGGGGATAATCGGTCAACTTCGACGCACTTTCATTGCACTCAATCAATTTGCCCTACGTCCGCTAATCTTTGCTCATGTGTTGAGCCGTCTTCTATATGCTGCGCCGTGTGTGTATCCCCAAAATTCAAAAGAACATATTAGTTCAGAGAGGGTACTTCATAGAGCTACCAAGCTAGCACCGCAACTGAAATTTTTGTCGTACCCTGATCGATTAAAAGCACTTAGACTTGAGACTGTCACGTGGACCCGCCGGTACATCGATATGAGTATGGTCTGGCAAATTCTTAATGATTTGGATCATCCACTTCGAGATTGTCTTCATTTGCGCTCATCCAATATCCTCCGAGGCCATGGTTTAACCCTGCGACGTGAAAGGATAAGAAAATCACGAGCTGTCCAATTTGATCGGCGAGTTGTATCTCTGTGGAATAGGCTTGGAGAGTCAACAGTGTGCAGTAGCAATATCAACGAATTCAAAAAGAAATTACGGATGGAGGATGCCATGGGGAAAGCTGCTTTTCCGTATTTGTGATACTTTTATTATATTTTCTTTTTTTTCTGCAGTGAACCAGCCAATTAAGCCATGCTTTTATGTGCTGTTGAAACATTAATAATAATAAATTTCAATTTGAGGCCCATTTGCGGGAACCTAAGTTAATATGATTATTTTTAATAAATTGTTCATTATTAAAAAAAATTTCGTTAAAAAAATTATTAGTATACAACAGCCGATGAGCGGTGGCTCGTTTGGCTGGATCTCAATGTAAAAAAAGTACAATGTCAGTAAAACAAAAAAATCCAAATCAGGTTCGACTTCCTATGAGAGCGATACACTGTTCAGCGCACGCCGAAATTCTCGGATGTTCCGGCATTCAATTGCAGATGACGGGAGTCTGTTCTAACTGTTCATTACTCGATCTCTGATATCCTGATAGTGTCGATGGACTTTTCTACGATGTTTGAGCGTTAGTCGATGTCCACGTAATTTCTCGGAGTTGCGTAGGCAAAACATGAAGTTGAGGGGATGAGTGGGCGATAAAATTGCCCTACATACCAGCATAAGATCAGCTTTTACCAAACTTTCACAAACCGTTGAAACACCTAGGATTTCTAACTTCTGGTCAAACGGCAGGTCTTTGACCGTGGGAACAAGACGGGTAGCCGACCGGAGAATTGATTCGTAAGTAACAATGTTCTTGCACAGATGTGGATACGCTGCGGGAGATGCGTATAGCATTCGAGATTCGATGAGGGCCTTGTATATTATTCTGAAGCTACATGCCTCTAGTGACCCAAAAGATCGTCTAATGATGTCAATAGTACGACGGCAATTGGCCGAAACTTTATTTACGTGAGCGCTCATATCGAGCGTATTAAGCGTAGATACCCCTAAATCATCGATTTTATCTGTAGAATCAATCGACATGTTTCCAATTTTATAAGAGCAACGAATGTCTGGGGAGCCGATCCGCATATGTCTACATTTAGTCGCATTTATCATCAGTCCATTAGATATACACCATTTATTTATGGAATCCAAGTCTTTTTGAAGAGCGCTAACATCGGAATCATCACGTTGTTTGTAATATCATTTACAAATATATTAAAGAGAGTCGGACTAATGACCGATCCCTGCGGGACGCCTGTCGTCATCATTAAGTAACTAGAAAGATAATGGCTTATGCGTACTGCAAACGAGCGGTTGCTTACGAATGATTGAATCCAGCGTAACAAAGAGCCCCGTACACCAATGTTAGATAATTTGTTTACTAGCAAATTGGGAATAACTCTATCGAATGCTTTCGATAAGTCTATAAATATCACATCTACTTTGGAACCACTCCTCATCGAATCCACCCAGCTTGCTCTCGCTTTTACAAGGTTCGTTACCGTTGAGCGATTTGGCCTAAATCCATGCTGACTGGGGCTGAGGCGATTGTTAGCTTCAACGAAAGCGCTAAGGTGACAAAGAATCAATTTTTCTAATACCTTACAAGCTACAGATGTGAGACTGATGGGACGGTAGTTGGAAACCTGGAATTTATCCCCTTTCTTGAAAATTGGACGTACAATAGCCTTAGTCCAATCAGATGGTAGATAACCTATGTTTAGTGAACTTCTAAAAATAGAAGCTAAGGGAACGTATATTGCATGGGCCAATTCCTTTAAGAGTATTGGAGGTATATGGTCAGGACCTGACACGGCGTTGCGGGGTAATTTAAGTAGCTCGTGCAGTACCTCTTCAGCGCTAAATTCAATGTTAGAAATGACTACTCTAGGTAGAAGTACATTGTGTTTAGTTTGGATTATACCATCGGGGATCGACACTCTATCTTCTTTGATAGCGAAATAGTCCATAAAATGGGCAGCTACATCAGTTGGGGAGGTCAAGGTTGACCCATTGTCGGCCAATAGGTATGAACAATCTGTCGAGTGTATAGGACGTGGAAGTATGCTTTTGAAAGCTACCCAAGGATTGTTATGAGTGGAGCGGCGTATATTTGAGATGAAACTGCGTTCTTTCTGTTTTTTTTTTCAGAATAGAAACCGTATTCCTGCAATGACGGTAGTGTTCAAAAGAAAGTTCCCCTTTTTTGTACGCATGGAAACATCTATCACGGTGTTTGATTAGAGCAAGCAATTCCGCATCTAACCATTTCGGATGTAGTTTTCGTGTACGATTCTAACGTATCGGAGCAAAATAGTCGAGAACACAATGTAATGTGTTCTTAAAGTTATCCCAAGCTTCTTGAATGCCTGCTTTCGATGGGTCGGGCCAATACATACAGGAAATTATACTGCGCACGACATCATAGTCGATCTTAAAAGGATTCGACGTTTTAACCGTTTCGACATATGGTCTGAGTGCGTTAAATTCTATTAAGATAGTAGAGTGATCGCTTGATCCTAGCGGAGGTCCGTATTTGACGTTTTTTATCAGATACGTTTCACTCGAAAAGCAGAGGTCAAGAATTGAGGAGTTATTACCCCTGTGACGAGTATCCATGTGAACATGTTGGACTAAATGTAGATCATTTATCGTGTTTAAAAGCAGTAATGATTCGGGATCACATCCAGGAAGAGGAACGTAATCTATCCAATCAATTCGCGGCATGTTAAAGTCTCCTAATAAAATAACTTTTTGACACTTGAATGTATTTTCAGTTATTGAGGATATAATCGACCCGGTTGGAGCGAATGGGGGGGCGATAGAAGACACCTAGAGAGAAAAATATGTTTTTATGGTCTGTTACAGAAACCCAAGCGTATTCACAAAGACTTGATTCATCGCACTCAATTGACATAACACGAGTTGTAAGAACTTCTCTAGCATATATGATCACTCCGCCACCACGGCAAATTTGCCGATCTGCTCGGATTATGGCGTACCCATTGATGGAAATTTCTGAATCTATGATGTGTGGTTTTAACCACGACTCTGTAAAAAACAAGTATTTCAAATGAGGTGCTGTTAACCAGAGTGAGAACTTCGTCCATTTTATTAATGAGACTTAAGACATTCGAATATAAGACCCGGAAGGCATGTGTGGAGTGTACTGGGTCGGAATACTCGTATCTCTTTTCGACATTTACTGTCACTTCTTGGGTAGTTTCGTTGCGACACAAAGACTTCGCAGCTCCCCGATGTTTCCACCGTTGCCAATGGAACGAATCCAGAAATGAGTTGAAGTCCTGCGTCGCACTACACGAAAATTTATGACGGTGAGGTTACTTTTACCGTTAGCTACTCTGTTACTAAGTTCGCTCTTTGCTTGTTTCAGTCGAGTTCTGTCCTCGATCGAAAGATCTCTGCGAAGGATCAATCCAGTACCTGCAAGATGATAACCGTATTTTAAAGCTAATGTACACATATCGGGCGTTGCTAATATGACCTTTAGAAGGCGTGGACTGTTATCTGATATTATTTTCCCCAGTCTATAAAGGTGGAGAACTCTGAATTGCTGCAGCTCAGTAGGGGAACAGGTGTGTAATAGCTCAGAGAAGAAGGATTGTACAGCTTTGACGTCATGCTGTACACGTAAATGGTTGTTAGTAGCAGATGATTCCCTTATATTAGCTATGATTAGACACTGTGATCTAATGATCACAGTGATCACAGTGATCTCACGCGTCTTCTGTCCTCTCCCAACGATTCAAACTCATCTCCTCTTCAGTCACTCGCATTTTTCCCGATCGCATCCCCTCACAAATCCCTTAACTCTCATCTGCCCGCATTATCTTATATGAGATAATGTCTCTGATTGCATTATGCCTGATGATTGTTGAAGCACCAATCTTACAGGATAGCATGTGTGATAAAGTTCCACCTTGTCCGCAAAAGCATTTGCCATTTCGTACATCTGGTGGATCCCAATTGTATCGTAGAGAAACAGCATCCAGGGCTATCGCCGCGTTACGGCTTCTTCAGTGACTCATTGTATGTAGTTATTAGTAAAGAATTTTTTAACTCTAATATAATAATGTAAAAAATCATCGATATTCCCTTTTCTCACAACCTTGTTTAAATCGTCTATCCGCAGTCGTATCATCCCTTCAAACTGGAAATCCGCAATCGTTCGTCCCCTGCTTAAGGAACAATCGCTCGACCCCTCCCTTCCTTATACAGCGTGATTTGTTGATCTCAACAAATCACGTTACTCGTCCTCCTTGACGGAAACGCTTTCCTTCTCGCGATCGTTGCGTCATCGTCACTAATATCACTCCTTCCACCTCTTTATCTCCACAAGCACGTATCATCACGATGTTTCCGCATTCAAATTCATCCTCTCGTCTCTTGTTCCTGCGGATAACCCATCATTTTTCAACAACATCTCTCCTGTCGCATTCATCCGCCTAAATAAATCTTCTCAATCTAATCCTTCCCAGCCCCATCTCCTAAAAGTTGTTTTCAAGCATTGCTCTCACGCGTCTTCTGTCCTCTCCCGACGATTCAAACTTAACTCCTCTTCAGTCACTCGCATTTTTCCCGATCGCTCCACCTCACAAATCCCTTAACTCTCATCGGCCCGCATCGAAAACCGCCATCTCGAGGAAAACGGTGAAACATCTCTTTCCATCCGAAACATCGACGGAAATTTTCAAGTTGTCCACATCCGCTCAAAAATTCGATGACCCTTCATCTCACCTATGTGTCTTCACCACTAGCCCCTACCACCACTACACACGGTTTACGCCTCGGCCTCCTCAACACTAGATCTATTCTCAATAAATCCGATCTCATCCTCAACCTATTCACAAAACAATCCATCGATCTCTTCTGCCTCACCGAATCCTGGCATTCCGCTTCTGACGACCTCTCAATCCGCCGTTTCCATTCTGCCGGTTGCTCATTAGTCGAATCCGCTCGCCTTTTTAGCAAATCCCCTTCTAAATTCTCTAATCATAGCGGCATTGTCACATTCGCGCGTCACCCCGCATCTCTTCGCAAAATCACTTCCCCTTTCAGTCCGTGTTCTTTTAAAATGCTCACTTGTCGTTCTACTAACCCGATCACACTACATCTCGCCATTGTCTACAGCCCTGGTTCATCAGCTCCTACATCATTATTTCTTAATGACCTCGCTGACCTCACTGTTCTTTGTCCTCAATCCCTTCAATCGTTCTTGGCGACTTCAACATCCGGCTAGACCACCCCTCTTCCACTGAGTCCATCCAATTCATCAACATTCTATCCAACTATAACTACAAACCCATCAACACTGCCCCCACACATATCCTTGGTGGGGCACTCGACATCATTGCTGTCCCCGATCATTTTGCTGCCGACACCTCACTATCCATTTTCGATCCAGGTCTATCCGATCACGTTCTCGTCACCCTTGATCTCGCTAACAACCACACCCTTCCTCACACACCTACAATACTACGTCGCTCTTGGAGAAATCTTGACCTCACACTTCTCCGTCTGTCTTACTCAAATCGTCTCTATCCTATCCAACAATAACATATTCCTCTCCTCACGATCTCGCCTTTCTTTTCGATTCTAAACTCACATCTATTCTCGATATTCTCTTGCCCTTCAAGCCTCACCCACACCGTCGCTTGCACCGTGCCCCATGGTTTGACTTCCAGTGCCTACTCTCAAAGCGTCGACTCCGTCATGCTTTTGGAGTACATCACCGCTCTCTCAGACGTGATTTCCGCTTGATCACTCCGTCTTTCCGTGATACCTATCTTGCTCTTCGCCTCTTTCATTTTTAAATACTACGTACAAAATGCAACTCCTTCTGGTAGCATATAATCATCACTCTATTCAGCTCTAAGACTCTATGGTATACTTTTGACTCAATCCTTGCTTGTTCCTCTCCGCCGTGCAACATCAATGCCCATTATTTTCGTCATTTCTCTAGACTAAAGTATCCACGTTGCTATCACACCCAGGTCTCCATCATATCTCACTCTGACTCGCCTAGACTCATCCTCCCGGAAAACTTTCATCTTTCCCTGTTTCACCTACAGAAGTATCATCTGTTCTCATGTCCTTGCACAGTAAAACCTCACCTGTCGATCATCTGCCTACCCACGTACTTAAATCCATATGCTCATCGATATCCGATTTTCTCACAACCTTGTGAACTCGTCTATCCGCAGTCGTATCTTCCTTTCACACTGGAAATCTGCAATCGTTCATCCCCTCCTTAAGAAACAATCGCTCTACCCATCCCTTCCTTCTAGCTATCGCCCCATTTCACTACTCCCTACTCTTTCTAAGCTCTTAGAAAGCCTCATCTTAATACATATCAACGCTTATCTCTCCTTATCCAATCTGTACCCTCCTTTCCAATCCGCTTTCCGCTCTAATCACTCCACAAAAATCGCCTGCATAAAAGTTTACGACTTACTCATTTATTGAGACAAGGCTCTATATAGTGTTCTCATCTCCTTCGACCTCTCCTCCCCCTTCGACATTGTCGACCATTTCGTCCTTTTTTTCGCTCTCGTTATGATTACGGCTTTTCATCTTCCTCCGTAGCATAGTTTGCCTCATATCTATCCGACGGTTCCTTTTGCGTCTGTTCTAATTCATCATCCTCCCCTCCCATCCCTATCTTTTGAAGGGTCTCACAAGGTTCAGTCCTAGGTCCCCTGCTTTTCTCTCTTCTGCTTGGCGATCTCTCTCCGTTTATCAAACATTTCCCTTTAACGTCATGCAATACGCCGATGACATTCTCATCTATGCTCATGCACCCGCACATCGCATACACGATATCGGCATTTCTGCCTCTAACTATCTTTTTTCTATCTACAAACGTCTCTCCAATCTCCATCTCGTTCTAAATTCCGACAAGTCTAAAATAATGTGGATACTCCCCGCGTAAACCAAACATATATCATCCCACTGTATATTTTGTCTCATCGATCATCCCCATAGTCCACAATCTCACTTTCTAAGGCTTCCATTTCGATTATCACCTTACCCTTAAACCTTTCGTCCGTGACAAGGTCCGCTCGTCTAACTTAATTCTCCGTGACATCAGCCGTATCCGCCCCCTTATCAACTTCCGTTCATGCATGTCTCTTCTTTCAACGCTTCTTTGCCCTAAAATCGATTACTGCCTTAGCCTTTTCGCCAATTCTCCAAAATCCATCATCTTACCCCCACAACGAATAATCAACACCGCCGTTCGTGTGCTCCTTCGTATCCGTCGCTTCGACCATACATCCACATATCTTGCCCAACTCTCCTGGCCCACCAGGAGAGTTAGGCATCCGCATCAAACTCCGCCTTCTCGTTACTTTTCGTTTCATCGCTGCCGGCTCCCCATCGTTCATCAATTTTCCTTTCTTAGGAAAATTGCCCCACCTCGCTATCGCTGCCTTCCCGTAATTCCCTCTTACTCCACGTTCCCAATTACTCCAACAACTACGGTCTCCGATCCTTCCTTTTTGCTGCTTCACTCGCCTGGAATCAACTTCCTCTCGACATCCGCCGTACTCCCTCCTTTATCACATTCAAACACCTCATCCGTTCACACCTTGACGACACATGATTTACATTTTTGTTTTGTTGTGGTTATGTAAGCGTGCGCTGGCACGCATTTGCCACGTTAAAATAAATCTTTTTTTTGCGCTTATCCAATATCCTTCGAGGTCATGGTTTAACCCTGCGACGTGAAAGGATAAGAAAATCACGATCTGTCCATTTTGATCGGCGAGTTGTATCTCTGTGCAATAGGCTTGGATAGTCAACAGTGTGCAGTAGCAATATTAACGAATTCAAAAAGAAATTACGGATGGAGGATGCCATGGGGAAAGCTGCTTTTCCGTATTTGTTATACTTTTATTATATTTTCTTTTTTTCTGCAGTGAATCAGCCAATTAAGCCATGCTTTTATGTGCCGTTGAAACATTAATAATAATAAAACAAGATTATGCTGCATACTAAGTTTATAATTAAATAATTAATACTTGACGGTCATTAATTATTCATTTAGATTAACGTGATTTTAGATTACTCCTATTTTTCCTATGCAATACATGTGATTCGGTAAATCAACATTGATTTAAAGTCGAATTTACAGGATTTAAACTGTCTTGGCATGATCCATTTTTCTGTAGAATATAAATTTTAATTTTGAGTACATAGAATTTAATTGATGAGGGAATAAACAAATTTTATAAACACATCTTTTAATACATATGTTTACAAACATTGATCATAGCGAAATTATAATGTGAGAAAGTAATCTTCAGAATGATAAAAATACTATAGAATTTGCATCTATAAAAATACTGTTCAAGAAACAATTGTATTGCTAATATGAGACACAATAATTACGAGTGATTACTAGTGATGATTGCTATTTACATAATTTTCTGCATTCTTTCTCATTTTAGTAAAAATTACGTGTTGAAATTTGATTGCAAAATAAAGAACATTTCGAATAAGATCGATATCACACAACGAAGTTACCATTTGCTAATTTATCACCATATCTTTACTATATATCTTTACTTTATAATATACACAAGTAACTGTAATTTAATGGCTTTATCCACAAGAATAGGAAAATGACCGATTTGCAATCGATACAGTTAACCTTTGAGCATCGTTAAGGTGTTCACATGCTTTTAACCGTGTGAATCCGCTAAAGCCATTCCAGGTTTTTAAGTAACGATTCTAAGTAACTTACTGTTGTGTGAGCACGTTAGGAAAGCTGTCTTAAATAACGTAATCGAAATGCTCAATTATTTTTGATATAATAATTTACATCGCCTAGATGAAAATAGAGCTAAGCGACTACGATAATTTAAAAAACTTGATTCATTCCCTGCCGATCAATTAATAATAATGGAGACAATGCGGAATTGCTAATATTTATCAGATAACCTAACTAAAGTTTCATTTTGCATTTATTATTACAAGCAAGCATTGGCTATAAAGCCATTTCGCTTAATCAAAGAAAACATCATTACATACACCAAAATCAATAAAAATATCAATAAAAGGGGTAATATTCATTATTCCCGCCGTTAATCGTCCAATTTATGAGAGCAGTCTTGAATGTCTTCACGTCTGTAGCCATCACGATTTCCGACGGTAGTCGATTCTAAGCATTTGCACAACGATGAGACAACCGATCCAACCGTGAACTGCGACCATGGGACGATATCCTTAACAACAGGGGGATGACCTCTGTGACATCGTTTATCGTTGATAACCACCGAATGGGTAGGGTATCCATCCAAACCGTTGGCGATATGACACATTACTAACATATCTAGGATGTACAGTCTTTTGTGCACAGTCATCTTTTGTACCCAGAGTTTTAAGTCTGTCGCGACAACTTATATGAGAACAACTCGAACACAGCTTGCTGCCACAACGAAGAATATTTTCTAAGTCATTCAAATCTTTTTTGGATGTTGGAAAATTAGCTTGTATCGCGAACTCAATATGTGGTCTTACAAGTGCAATAAACAGAATTCTAAAACATGTGGGTGACACAAACGTGAAGCAGTTTTTTTATCAAGTACAACATTCTTCTGGCAGACACGCATCTACGTTCAGTGTCCATTCTAGACTTCAAGGAATAATGAGTTATTCCAAGGTCTTGTACATGAGATACACAATTAATTATTTGAGATCCTATAATATATCGGGCAGGTACAGAACTATACCCAAAACGAAGGTTAAACACACTTCTCATTTAAAAATGAAAATATCTTTAAAATTGTCTTGGTTATTAAAATTCTTACAATAAATAGCATACAGAAATACAACTCTGCCTGAATAGCCTTTTGGCTTTGCAAATTACAAAGAACGATTTCAGAAGAACGAAAAAATAAAAATACTCAAAACCATCGCGTTACAACGATTTCAGCGATTTTACAACGATTAATACGATTTCAACAATTGCAATAATTTCGATAGTTTTAATACACGACCAATATGGGCAAAAAGAGGCGTGTGCAGTCATCAGTCGAAGTCTTGAACTAAGAATCAAATCAAGTACAGTGTTCCAAACCAGGATGTGATATTTGGACATCAGTAACCGGTACAACTAATAAACTTATCGATCTCAAGATGAAAGCATTCCTATGCGGCTACTGTGTGTCAGCTGAACTGGACTCACTACGTGTCTTGATTCAAAAAAACTCAAAACAGCCAAGCCTGCACACATAAATATTCTTCCAATAATGATACACATATCTCGCCAATACAACATAATAATGACGGTCATGATACTAGGCAGCAATCAACTCTATGCATTGATGACAATGATATTTTATTGTCTAACATTTTTGAGTCGTCGGCGGTAATTAATCAGTGTAAATTGAATGATATGAGAAATTGTGTAGAAGAAATTCTACCGAGGACATCTAAAGATAACCAGCTTTTACAATTTCCGGTGGATGTTTCAACATCAGTTGTCAAGTCGGTATCGATAGGACTCGAACCAGAGTCCAGTGCTCTAAGTGAAAATGACATCATATCTAGCTCATCCATAGAGGAGAGCAACGAGCGAAATTGTACAGATGATAGTAGTAATAATCGATACACCTCCCTAGACAAACCCGTTAAAGTGAACTATCGTAATACAAATGTCCATTTAGATACGTCCCGAAAGCGACCGTTGATTCTACGAGATAGAGCTATAATAATGGCCAATATTGTTGAGTCGTCAGCAATAAACAATTAACATAGGTTGAATGATGACCAAGATAAAGTTAGGTACATATTGGGACGTGTATTATCTGATTGTGATTCGCAATTTATAACATCCTTGAAAGTAGTTTCCCTCTTTCGCATAGGCAAATCTGACGATACAAATGTGAAACCTCGCTTATTAAAATCTAATATTCCACTGCCCCCACACATATACTTGGTGGGGCACTCGACATCATCGCTGTCCCCGATCATTTTGCTGACTACACCTCACTGTCCATCTCTGATCCTGGTCTATTCAATCACTTTCTTATCACCCTTGATCTCACTCACAACCACACCCCTCCTCACACACCTACAATCATACGTCGCACTTGGAGAAATCTTGACCTCTCTCTTCTCCGCTCTACCTTACTCAAATCGTCTCTATCATTACCCACAATAACATATTGATCTCCTCACGATCTCGCATTTCTTTTCGACTCTGAACTCACATCAACTCTCGCTAATCTCTTGCCCTTCAAGTCTCACCCACACCGTCGCTTACACCGTGCCCCATGGTTTGACATCCAGTGCCTACTCTCAAAGCGTCGACTCCGCCATGCTTTTCGAGTCTATCACGGCTCTCTCAGACGTGATTTCCGCTTGATCACTCCGTCTTTCCGTGATTCCTATCTTGCGTTTCGCCGGTTTCATCTTTACCTACTACGTACCAAATGCAACTCCTTCTGGCAGCATAAAATCATCACTTCATTCAACTCTAAGACTCTCTGGCATACTTTTAACTCAATCCTTGCTCGCTCCTCTTCGCCGTGCAACATCAATGCCAGTGATTATTCGTCATTTCTCCAGACTAAAGTATCCACGTGCTTTCTCATACCCCGGTATCCATCTTATCCCACTCTGCCCGGTCTAGCCTCATCCTTCCGGAACTCTTTCATCTTCTCCCTGTCTCATCTACAGAAGTATCATCTGTCCTCATGTCCTTGCCTACACATATTAAAATCTATATGTTCATCGATATCCCCATTTCTCACAACCTTGTTTAACTCGTCCATCCGCAATCGTATCTTCCCTTTACACTGGAAATCCGCAATCGTTCGTCCCATCCCTTCCTTCTAGCTATCGCCCCATTTCACTAGTCCCTACTCTTTCAAAGCTCTTAGAACGCCTTATCTTAATACAGATCAACGCTTATCTCTCCTCATCCAATCTGTACCCTCCTTTCCAATCAGCTTTCCGCTCTAATCACTCCACAGAAATCGCATGCGTAAAAGTGTACAACGACTTACTCATTTCTCGAGACAAGGCTCTATATAGTGTTCTCATCTCCCTCGACCTCTCTTCCGCATTCGACATTGTCGACCACTCCGTCCTCCTTTCTCGCCTTCGTTATGATTACGGCTTTTCTTCCTCCTCCGTAGCATGGTTTGCCTAATATCTATCCGACCGTTCCTTTCGCGTCTGTTCTAATTCATCATTCTCCCATCCCATCCCTATTTTTTGCGAGGTCCCACAAGGTTCAGTCCTAGGTCCCCTTCTTTTCTCTCTTCTGCTTGGCGATCTCTCTCCGTTTATCAAACATTTCCCTTTAACGTCATGCAATATGCCGATGACATTTTCATCTATGCTCATGCACCCGCACATAGCATACACGATATCGGTATTTCTGCCTCCAACTGTCTTTCTTCTATCTACAACCGTCTCTCCAATATCCATCTCGTTCTAAATTCCGACAAGTCTAAAATAATGTGGATACTCCCCGCGTAAACCAAACATATCTCCTCCCACTGTATATTTTGCCTCATCGATCATCCCCATAGTCCACAATCTCACTTTCTTAGGCTTCCATTTCGATTAACACCTTTCCTTTGAACCATTCGTCCGTGACAAGGTCCGCTCATCCAACTTAATTCTCCTTGACATTCACCGTATCCGCCCCCTTATCGACTTTCGCTTTTGCATGTCTCTTCTTTCATCGCTTCTTTTCCCTAAAATCGATTACTGCCATAGCATTTTCGCCAATTCTCCAAAATCCATCATCTTACCCCCACAACGAATAATCAACACCGCCGTTCGTGTGCTCCTTCGTATCCGTCGCTTCGACCACACATCCACATATTTTGCCCAACTCTTCTGGCCCACCATCCACATCCGCATCAAACTCCGCCTTCTCGTTACTTTTCGTCTCATCGCTATCGGCTCCCCATCGTTCATCAACCTTCCTTCCTTAGACGACACTCGCCCCACCTCGCTATCGCTGCCTTCCCGTCATACCCTCTTACTCCATGTTCCAAATTACTCCAGCAACTACGGTCTCCGATCCCTCCTCCTAGCCGCCCCACTCGCATGGAATCAACTCCCTCTCGACGTCCGCCGCGCCCCCTCTTTTATCACATTCAAACACCTCCTCCGTTCACACCTTCTCGACACCTGATTCACAGTTTTGTTTTGTTGTGGTCATGTAAGCGTGCGCTGGCACGCATTTGCCACGTTAAAATAATTTTTTAAAATAGTATTTAGTGACAAAGAGTACGTTAATGTTTTATTAAGAAAATCTTATAGACTTAGTGGTACTGGCATTAGATTACTTAGAGACTTAGATCCGTCAGATAGAGAAAAGTTAAAGCTGGCTAAGATTGAGCTTCATAATAGACTCAACAGTGGAGTATCCTAGCATTCAGTGAATCTTGGTTGAATTCTAACATTGATGACTCAGAAATTGCAATTCCCGGTTACAGCTCATACCGTTGTGATCGTGTTAATGTCAGAGGTGACGGTGTAGTCATATACGCGCAATATATTATTACATCTAGTGTTCTATATCACGATAATAAGGAGATTAGTTACCAATCCATATGGTGTCATTTCGAAAGCCCTGATTCCTCTGTTGTCATTGTACGTGTGTACAGAAGTCCTATGGCATCTACCAAACGCCTCCGGAAAGATTTAGAACGGTGTCTTCCTATCGTTGATAATCGCATTTTCCTAGGCTTCCATTTGACAACCGACTTTCACTTAAACCTTTCGTTAGAGATAAAGTACGCTCATCTACCTTGATACTCCGCAATCTCCGTCAAGTTCGTAGATTGATCGATTTCCCTTCTTGTATGACTCTCATATCTTCTCTTCTTTTCTCAAAGACTTGATTACTGTCTTAGTCTATTTTCCAACTCACCTAAATCCAATCTTCTTCCCCTACAACGCATCATCAACGCAGCCGTCCGAATTCTCCTCCGTCTTCGTCGTTTTGATCATACATCCCACTATCTTGTTTCTCTTGATTGGCCTACCATTTATTGTCGTGTTCAAATTCGTCTTCTTATCATTGCTTTTCGACTTATAACTTCTCATACCCCTTCATTTTTCAACCTTCCTTTTCTCGACAATTCTCGTACTGTGTATTGTGCTCTGCGTTCCCGTAATTCCCTTATTTTACATGCCCCAAACTACTCTACCTCTTTTGGCTTCCGCTCCTTCGTTGTGGCTGCTCCTCTCTCGTGGAATCAACTGCCTATTCATATCCGCCAATCAACATCTATACCGTGCTTCAAACGCCAATCCAATTCCATTTCAACAATTAACTAATTATCTGTGACTTTTGCTGTTCTTTTTTTGTTTGTTAGTGGTCATTTAAGCGTGCATATTGCAGGCATTTGCCACCTTAAATAAATTATTGTTATTATTAAAATCTTCTTAAGGAGTGTAAGACCCTTTATCGTCGATATCGTCAATCTAAAGTAGAATATCGATTATATCGAAACGCAAGCAACAGATTTATGGCACCATAAAGATCTAAGAAATTCTACTTTGAGAAATCACTCGTTCATAATATCAAGTATGAGCCAAGTTTATTTTTCAAATATTGTGCATCCAAAAATCAGTCGAGATGCAAATGTTTTCCGTTACGTGTAAAAAATAAAGTAGTTGTCGACAATTATATGGTCGCTAATACATTTGTAGAGACATTCTTTCCTAGAATAGATGAATCAGTTACTGTACACGGCACCTTTCAGCATAATAATAAATCATCTAACTTGACGTCACATGTTTCTATCGCTCATGTATATGAGCAACTTCGACGATTAAAACGGTGTCATTCTGCTAGCCCTGACGGATTGCCATCTATCCTACTTAGAGAATTAGCTTCCCGCATTTGCGATCCACTACATCGAATATTCATATTTTCCTTATGCAAATCAAAGATTCCCCTCGACTGGCTAAAATTGATAGTTTGCCCTGTATATAAAAAAGGTGATAGGTCATGCGCCAGCAATTTTAGACCAGTTAGTTTGACATGTATTTGCTGTAAGGTACTTATTGTATCGCGTGCTTTCGATACAATTAATCATAATATACTTATTGGCAAACTTATAGGACTTCACTTTGATTCTGTAATTGTTAATTGGATTCGTGCGTATTTATTATATAAAACTGCAGCAGTTCTATATAATAAGTAAAGAGTAAGTGGGACTAGTTCACTTTGATTCTGTAATTGTTAATTGGATTCGTGCGTATTTATTATATAGAACTGCAGCAGTTCTATATAATAAGTAAAGAGTAAGTGGGAAAGTCCCACAGAGTAAGTGGGACTTTTTTAAGATTGGACTTCTATATCGATCCTTGTGGTTCACCACAAGGATCGATTTTAGGACCAATTTTATTATATATAAGGGGTGTAAGATTATTATTAAAATCTTCTTAAGGAGTGTAAGATCCTTTATCGTCGATATCGTCAATCTAAAGTAGAATATCGATTATATCGAAACGCAAAAAACAGATTTATGGCACTTAAAAGATCTAAGAAATTATATTTTGAGAAATCACTCGTTCATAATATCAAGTATCAGCCTAGTTTATTTTTCAAATATTGTGCATTCAAAAATCAGTCGAGATGCAAATGTTTTCCGTTACGTGTAAAAAATAAAGTAGTTGTCGACAATTATATGGTCGCTAATACATTTGTAGAGACATTCTTTCCTAGAATAGATGAATCAGTTACTGATAGTGAGCACTGATATCAGTGAGCACTGATAATAATTTGTAAACTGAAGAAGCGAAAATCTTGAAAGCTATTTTTGCTAATAACAAATTAAATTTTCGTTTGCTCGATTTGAAAATCTATTAATATTTTGAAAGAATTGTCATCACGACAATCTCGAGCAACGCCGATTTGACTAATCCTCTTATATATAAATTTTTATTGCGAAAAATCGCTTGAAACTGTGGTCCAGGAGCCAAAGCTAGCTACGATTGATTTTTAATCCATATTTGCTGCTAAATAACTGGACTTCGATCATCAGCTCCATCAATCTAATGTTTCACTTCGAGACGTTCCTTACCACCCAGCAGTCATCGTCAGTCGGATGAAGTGGTTAGGGTACGTTTCGACTGCTTTTGTGATAACTATAAAGACACCAGCAATTCCTCACGATGCTATACGAAACTCAGATGCAGAAGCGTTTTTACTGGCTTGTTGCGTGTGTGGACCTTCTGGTTATTCTTTATATAAGGCACAAATGCGTATCCGTTGATTACGAGGGCACTGAATTTCTCACAGGATTCCAAAAAGAATGCGTCATTTTATAAATTGTTATTGCGAAAAATCTTATATATATTGTAAAAGTATCTTATTAACACCAATCAACAAAATGTTTTAATATTCGAACGTTTCGGTTCTTAATCAGCATTGTATTTACTTTAGATCTCAAACTTTTTTAAGATTTTTTCACCTTAAAAAAGTTTGAGATCTAAAGTAAATACAATGCTGATGAAGGTTTAAGAACCGAAACGTTCAAATATTAAAACTTTTTGTTGATTGGTGTTAATAAGATACTTTTACAATATCTAAATGAACGGTCCTACGAGGATCACACCCGAAAGTCCCATGCTAGATATATATATATATATATATATATATATATATATATATATATATATATATATATATATATATTATAGTTGTGGGTGTTTTTCTCACAGCTGGGGTCCTTTTCAATGAACTCTTTTTTTCAATAAAAGTTTGCGCGTGTGCACATTTTTTTCGCTGTTGATAAAGGCAAAAAGCCGAAACGTTCAATAAATAACTTTGTTGTTTATTTTCTCAAAGACAAACTGCTGGAAATATTGGTGAGATAATATATATATATATATATATATATATATATATATATATATATATATATATATATATATATATATATATAATGAATAATTGCATACACGAGCGAGTATCATCATTTGGTCGGCTTCATAAATTATCCTCGTGTGAATTCTTTAATCCTAGATGCAGCACTGTACACTACAATCAGCGTAGGTGGACCTCATCAGCAGTGAGCCTACGCCTACCTTTCGTGTTTCGGTCCTTTAATGATCTGCTGAAATTTTCCTCTGCTGACTTTCTGTAAAAACAAACCGATACAGTTTGTAAGGAACACATTTCCACTTGTGCAAACTGTACGTTGTTTCCGTCTTTTGTAACAAAAAGACGGAGATAGCACTACAGTTGACGGAAACAACCGACAATCTGTCTTTTGAATTTTCTTGACAGGAAACCGGAATCTGCCAGGTTAATAGAATGAATAATTGCATACACGAGCGAGTATCATCATTTGGTCGGCTTCATAAATTATCCTCGTGTGAATTCTTTAATCCTAGATGCAGCACTGTACACTACAATCAGCGTAAGTGGACCTCATCAGCAGTGAGCCTACGCCTACCTTTCGTGTTTCGGTCCTTTAATGATCTGCTGAAATTTTCCTCTGCTGACTTTCTGTAAAAACAACCGATACAGTTTGTAAGGAACACATTTACACTTGTGCAAACTGTACGTTGTTTCCGTCTTTTGTAACAAAAAGACGGAGATAGCACTACAGTTGACGGAAACAACCGACAATCTGTCTTTTGAATTTTCTTGACAGGAAACCGGAATCTGCCAGGTTAATAGAATAAATAATTGCATACACGAGCGAGTATCATCATTTGGTCGGCTTCATAAATTATCCTCGTGCGAATTCTTTAATACTAGATGCAGCACTGTACACTACAATCAGCTTAGGTGGACCTCATCAGCAGTGAGCCTACGCCTACCTTTCGTGTTTCGGTCCTTTAATGATCTGCTGAAATTTTCCTCTGCTGAAAAGTCAGGTGTTGATTTTTCCCTCGCATCAACACCTGACTTCGCATCATATAATCCTATTATTAAACCTACTCTCTCACACACTCCTCGTTCAACTACGTACCAAACTTCCATAAATCTTTCTCATTCTAACAATGCTAACGGTAAAGCTTTTCATCTCGTACCTCCTCTTTCCTATTCCTCCCCCAATCTAAATAAATCTCAAACTTCTTTATTCTCCCCACGTACTCCTTACTCGACCTCCCCTGTATCACTTCTCAATAATTTACACCATTCCATCAAAATCATTTCCAGTAACATTTCCGATCAACTGATTCAACACTCCATTCCTGTCACTCATGCCCCCAACCTATTTTAATTCTCCTTACTCTACCTCCCACGTAACACTTATAAATAATTTACATCCTTCATTTAAAATCATATCAGGTCACATCTCTGATCAACCGATTCAACACCCCGCTCCTGTCACACTTGCTCCAACCAATATTAATTCTTTATCAAGCACCCCTCTCATTTCCACTTCTATCGGCTCATATACCTCGACTCCTACCAGCTGTGTCCGTCCACCACTTTCACGAAATCGTTTTCCTTCGAGCGATCGCTGTATAATCATATCAAACTTAAAGCTTTCCGAATCTGCTTCTCCACAATCTCGCCTCGATGATGATGTATCTGCTTTCAGGTCTATCCTAGCAACCATACTTCCTGATGATAACCCATCACTCTTCAATAATATCGCTCCTGTATCCTTTATTCGTTTAAACAAATCCACTAAATCCAATCATCTCAGTCCTCCACTCTTAAAAATTGTTTTCCGACATAGTTCACATGCCTCTTCGGTACTCTCCCAACGTTTTAAACTTCTTACCACTTCATCTACTTGCCGTATCTTTCCTGACCGCTCCCCTTCTGATATTGCCCAGCTCAATTTAGCTCGCATTGAAAAACATCGACGTGAAACAAACGGCGAGTCATCCTTATCTATACGTAAAATCAACGGAAATTTTCACGTTCTTCACACAAGGCCAAAAATTCGATGGCGTCCCATCTCTCCCCCTTGTCTTCTTCGCTAGTCGATCTCGCTCCTAAGCATACTTTTCGTCTTAGTCTATTCAATACTCGCTCCATTCTTCATAAAGCTGATATGCTTCTCGATATCTTCGATCAATTATCTATCGATATTCTCTGCATTACCGAATCCTGGTACTCTGACTCCGACGATCTTGCTATTCGTCGTCTATGTCGCTCTGGTTGTTCTCTAGTTGAATCAGCTCGTCAAATTACATCTCATACATCTACTGCGTCTAACCATGGCAGTATTGTTGCCATTGCTCGTCACCCAATGTCTTTACGTAAAATCAACGTTAACATCCGTTACACTTCGTTCGAATTACTCATATGCAGATTATCAACGCCTTTCCCTCTGGAACTTGTGATTGTATATCGTCCAGGTTCAGTTGCCCCATCACGTATCTTCTTTAACGACCTTGCAGATCTTATGTCTCACTGTTCATTGTCTTATACTCCTTCTTTTGTTCTCGGTGACTTTAACATTCGTCTTGATCGCCCGTCTGACTCTGACTCTATCACTTTAACTAATTTTTTTTCTGATTTTAACTATAAATTACTTTCAACAAGCCCAACTCATATTCTCGGCGGTGCTCTCGACATCATTGCTGTACCTATCTGCTATCAATGACTATACTTCCTTGTCAATTACTGATCCTGGTTTGTCCGATCATTTCCTTGTCACTCTTACTCTTACTCGTCCCCATCCTCCTTCTCCGCCTTTACCATTATCTACACCAAGTCGACCCTGAAAGTTTCTCGATATCCTTATTCTCTGCACAGCCTTACTCAATTTTTCACTCTTTTCACTTCCTCTTAACTATCTCTCTCCCGATGATATCTGCATTCTGTTTGATTCTGAACTTACGTCGATCCTCAATAACCTTCTGCCTAGTCGACTTCGACTTTCCCAGCGCTTTCGGCATGCTCCCTGGTTCGATTCTGAATGTAGTCTTTCTAAGCGTCGACTCCGTCACCCTTTTCGTATGTATAAACGCTTTCTTAAACGTTCTCCCAACTCACTCCCTCCAAATCTTCGTGATTCCTACTTTTCTCAACGCCGTTCATATCTCATTCATATACGTACTAAACGTACTCTCTTTTGCCGAAATCAACTCGAGTCATCTTCCAACTCTAAATCTCATTGGAAAATCTTAAACTCAATTCTTTCACGATCATCTACCCCTTGTAATATAAATCCTGATGAATTTTCTTCCTATCTACAAACTAAGCTGTCTAATTTACTTTCCCTACTACCAATTTTTTTATTTTATAACAATTTATTAAAATTTTAACTTTACAATTAAGGTTCCCACAAATGGGCCTCTATACATTTAAAATAGTGGTATAAATACCATATCATAAACATATTACTCTGATAAAACACGTCCTGCTCGAAGATACGAAGTCCGCTGAAACTGAACACGTGGACATCTAAGCGTCGCAGAGCAAATTTTCGCAAGACACATACTAATATATGTCCTGATTGATGATATCGTGACGGCGTATTCGCTTTTTTGTTGTTCAGCAATTTTTAGAGCCAATGATTTAATACATGCTTGTGCACTCTTGCCAGCTCCGCCCGTAGTCGCCCAAATAAGGGGACAAAATGAGCTGTGCTCTATTGTATGTATCCTTTCTTCGTACTTGGCACATTTTCTATTTTCGTGGAAAGTGAAAGTGGCATCTGTTGACTTTTCGCAATAGGACGGGGCATGATTGTTGAAAACGACTACATCAAAAAATGTACGCTCCATATTCCCACCGAACAGTCCATTACCTACTATATCAGCTCGAGCATCATCTTGTCTGGTTGTTGTACTAATATTGAAACTGATGTTTTCAGGAACTGGAGTCAGAGATGGTTCTGCAAACACATTCCAACAGACTGTGTTCAACTTCTTAACCAAAAAGTCTCGAAGTTGATTATGGCGAATGAAGTTGAATGCGCCCCTTTAGCACGAGAGAGCATGCGACGTTGTTAATCTCTGACCACATTGACACTTATCCGGCAAATCTTTGGGAGTTAAACCATATTGAACAGACAATGCATCTCGAAACTCTTGCGTTGACAACTGACAATCCGTAGAAACCAACGCATCTCTTGTTAGCCAATTAGAGGCACCCTTCAGGGATGCATATTCCACTGATTTTCGCAATATAGGAATGATCTCTGGCTTGAGTTTTTCAGCATAATTTCGATTTTCTTCTTTATGTTCGTTTTGAATTGCAGACAATAAGTGTATTATTGAGAAACCAATATCTAAATCAGGTTCTTCATATATGGACGATAACAATCGTGCAGCGTTGTACTGTCTGGTTAATTCACTCTCAATATTTCGTATTCCTAGTCCCCCCAAACTGGTTGACAAAGAACATACTCCCCTCAAATCAAGATCAATGTCATCGCCAAACATGGAATTCATAAATTTTGTGTCAATAACATTCTTTAGATCATCCAACCATTCTATGTCACAATCAACGGCTCGGAAAAGGTGAGTCCACTTTGACTGAACTGCAAGAGAGTATGCCACAAATGCGGAATGAGCATCGGCATCAGCGGCATTAGCAACATCCTTGACCAGATTTGACATCGATAAAAACTGCCCGCAGCAATACTCCCTTACAAACTTTGGCGTGCCAATAGGTGCACCAAGTACCTTTAATCCATCTTCATTAATGATTAAACCATCAGCTCCAAAGATGTGTTGAGCGCGGATCATGTTTCTTGGATGTATAAGCAACCTCGATTTGTTTGGATTGACATGGTATCCATACTGCTCACCTATTGAGCAAAGAAGACGCCATACACGTGATAGATTGTCAAGCCCACCAACGAAAGTCGAATCATCTGCATACCAGCATTGTTTTATTGATGGAATCGATTCTCTGATTTTATATATCAAGGGCATCGACGAGATTGCAAACGCTGGCATCGCAAGAGGGTCCCCTTGAGTGACACCCTCTGACGATGCTAAATTACCTCCTTGGCCAACAAGTAAAGCATTTAGCTTATATATATTTCTCAGAACACATGTGAAGGCAGGGCATACTTTTTCGACATTTTTAAGCATTATGCATATATTCATTAGATTAAACGCATTCTTCGCGTCCACTGACAGTATTCCATATTGCTCGTCCGAGTGGAAATGATCGGTTAATGTATGTATCACATACCCTAGCCCACCTGGCTGTCCCGCACACATTTGCAGATTACCTGCTACTGCCCTTAAATCTCTTTTAGCCACATTCAGAATAGCTTTACCAATTACACGACGAAATACCTCACCTACTCCAATAGGTCGGACACCAGGGCGCTTATTTAACGCAACAATTCTGCTGTTAACGTATGTCTGTAAAGACTCAGCCGGAATTGATTCTGATGCAATGCGCACTGCTAAACCCGCAATGGCATCAGCTAACTTTATCGAGTGTGATCCAGAGGCCGTTAATAATAATAATACAAATTTATTTAATGTGGCAAATGTGTACAAGCTGTACGCTTACAAGTCCACAAACAAAAATGAGAAAGTCAAGCAGTTAAATTGTTCAGATGGGATCGGATTTGTCGTTTGAAGCACTGCAGGGAAGTTGATTGGCGTATATGAATGGGCAGATGATTCCACGATAGAGGAGCAGCCACTAGGAAGGAGCGGAGTCCAAAGGAGGTAGAGTAGTTTGGGACATGTAAAAGAAGGGAATTACAGGAACGCAAGGAACAGTAAACAGGACGGGAATTATCAAGAAAAGGAAGGTTGAGAAATGAAGGGGTATGAAAAGTTACAAGGCGGAAAGCAACGATAAGAAGACGAATTTGAACACGACAATAAATTGTAGGCAAATCGAGAGAAGCAAGATGGTAGGATGTGTGATCAAAACGACGAAGACGGAGGAGAATTCGGACAGCTGCGTTGACGATGCGTTGTAGGGGAAGAAGAGTGGATTTAGGTGAGTTGGAAAATAGACTAAGACAATAATCGAGTCTAGAAAAAAGGAGAGATGATATGAGAGTCATACAAGAAGGGAAATCGATCAATCTACGAACTTGACGGAGGTTGCGGAGTATCAAGGTAGATGAGCGTACTTTATCTCTAACGAAAGGTTTAAGTGAAAGTCGGTTGTCAAAATGGAAGCCTAGGAAAACGAGATTATCAACGATAGGAAGAATTGTAGAATTTAATGATACGGAGGGAGGTTCGAAGCCGAGGCGTCGAGGTAGGATCCACATAATTTTGGATTTATCAGGATTCAGAGAAAGGCGAAGGGAAGAAAGATGATTGGAAATTGAGACAAGACAGTCGGAAGCAGAAACACTAAGATCGCGAATACGATAAACAGGTGCATGAGCATAGATGAGAATGTCATCAGCATATTGCATAACATGGAAGTTAAATTTATGAGAAATCGAAGACAAATCTCCAAGAAGAAGAGAGAAAAGTATAGGGCCTAATACGGAGCCTTGCGGAACACCAGACGGAATGGACGAAGGATGGGAGAGAGAAGAGTTAGAATATACGCGAAATGTACGGTTTGATAGATATGAAGAAAACCATGATACAGTGGGTAAAGAGAAGCCATAATCATGACGAAGGCGATGGAGAAGAATCGAGTGATCGACGATGTCAAAAGCAGACGATAGATCAAGAGAAACTATGACACTACATAATTTATGATCGCGCGATATGAGTAAGTCGTTATAAACTTTAAGACATGCAATTTCGGTAGAGTAATTAGAGCGAAAAGCGGCTTGGAAGGGTTAACATTCGTCTGAACGCAATCGCCGTTATCCCAGAAGGACCGGCACCTCCATGAGTCCTCAATGATTCCCTGATAATTGCACGTCCATCGATTCCACTATATATTGAAAAGTGATGGGATTTACAATTAGTTATAGGAAGCGATAACACTGCATCTTGAGAAAGTGGCTGCGCAGGCGGATGTAATTCAGTCAAAATATCAGATACAAGCTTACCATCACACATATCGTCAAAACTATAAACCGTATTGCCATCTTCAGTGTCTTCAAGGATTTTTATCGCTGCACTCGTTTTGCCTGCTCGCATAAAACGAGAAAATTTTTTCTGCTTACTTATTCTTTGAAAACCCTTTGCAAATCCATCACTAACCATTCGACGTTGTAAGATGCTTGCCTCGTCAAAAAGTTCTTTATACTTTCCCAAATTCCAATCATCCATTCTTCGTAGTAGAGCCTTTCTTATTGTACCAATTCCTCTCGATGGTATTGATTGTAACATCAATTGACTCATTACCACAACTTCTTTCAATGCCCGTTGTTCATGTAAGCTAGGGATCGCGACTGCGTTGAATTTTTCTGTCAGGAGATTGATAAACTGACCGCTGGTACTGCATTTTGGAAGTTTCATATGATTTGGAACCCAGCTTATCACTGTCATATACATGTCCTCGATCAAATTATCGTAATTTAAATTCTCCCGACGCTGTCCAACCACGACTGGTTCATTAGATGTATCGACTGTTGAAAGATGACAATTTAAATTGTCAAGGGGCACACTATCTAACTTCATAGCATATTTGGACACGTATTTTGGCAACAAGCTGCTCTGCAGTTGACACATGCTGTTTTATTTTTCGCACACCGACATCCTTTGCATCTTGCAGCATTACCATTGCATATACAGCACGGGGCAATATTACTCGGCTTACCCTTCGTCATGGAATGTTTAAGTTAGTTCTCGCTGGTGTAATTTGGTGTTGAGAATATTGTGTATATTAATTGTAAGAACTTTAATAATCAATACTTTTTTAACGTACTACCCATAATTTTTTTTTAATAATTGATTTTTTTTTGAAAAAAAAAAAACAAATATAGTTATACTATAAATTTTAGTTCATTGAGTTTGCAGTTCTGAGTAGGAATGATTGTTTTTTATTGCCATCTTCTGTGCAATTCTCTGAATTAATTGTGCAGATGATTTTACTGCTCCACCGAAACATGATAACACGATAGGTGCGAAATTCGCCCTCTCTATGGCAGTTACTCTCTCTTGATACTTAGCGAATTTACGTGTTTCGTGATATGTAAAAGCAGCCCCAGCGGATTTCGAAAGGTTGGACGGAGCGAAAACGTTAAAAACGCAAGTATCAAATAAAGTTCGCTCCGAACGACTTCCATAAAAACCACAGCAGGCGATATCCAAACGTGCATCATGAGCGCGAGATGTAGATATGCGCTCGAAATGAATGCTAGAATTTACTGGCAGTAGTGTTGGCTCTTTTTGCACATTATCACATATTTCTGTCAAGGTTTTAGAAAATATATCACGAATTGAATCATGTCTTATCGATGGATGACCTCCGGTGGGACAGGTAAGTGAGTGAGCCAGAGAATTATGTTCATCGCAGGGGCAATGAGAGGGCGCATCTAGTGGTAGTCTATGATATCGAGCTGCAAGTGCGTCACGAAATTCTACATTGCTAACTCGAGTCCAACGATCACTCGTAGGATATGTGGAGAGCCATGACGAGGCACCTTTGACTTGTAGATGTTCCATAATACGTAACAAATTGTCACCAACATTAGCTACTCGATCTCTAAGCAATAACTTTTGAAGATCAATCTTTGAAGTGCCTATAAGGGCAATGCGTTTGGATTGTTCAGTCCTTAAGTCCGCACCGTATAAGCCATTTAAATAAGGAATGCATATATCTTTTAGGCTTTTAAACTCTTCTATCGCAGTAAAACGTGGGTTAGCAATACCTAGACCACCTAGTCTTATCGGAATGGTAAATAACGGCCATAAATAATCGTCGTCAGGCAATTTCAAATTAAAAAGCTTATCAAAACGCTTCTGAATGGTGTCATAGAGATCATCGAAACTACCAATTGAACAGTTTGTGGTTCTTTGCAAGTGAATCCATTTATGCTGAAGCGATCTGGTCATACTAGTATAGCTTATCTGCAAATCAAGAATACCCACGTCAGCAAGACGATTTACTAATGAGCAATAATTAGAGATCTTTTGTTCCGTAGTTTTATTTATATAATCATCTGTTCCAATAGGAGCACCGAGTACTAATGTGCCATCGACAACAATGTCGATTCCCGTTTCATTAAAAAGTTTGCGGGTACTTTCTGCATTTTCGGGACTAGTTAGTAGAACGCATTTGTTGCTGTTGACATGAAATCCGAAAGCACGGCCGTAGTCACACAAGAATTTGAAAGCCTTGTAAATTTGCACAGGTTCGCCGATTAAATTGCCATCATCCGCGTACCAGAATTGGTTGATGTTAGGAAACTCCTCAGTAATGTTCAACAATAATGGCAGGGTTGCTACGGCAAAAGCTGGCATAGCAAGTACATCACCTTGCGTAAATCCCTCTTGGGATTTGATGAAACTATCACCAGTTGAAAAATTTGAAGGGTTATCGTAAAAATTGTGTAGTATAGTAGACATAGAGGGACAAATGCGTGATATATTAGCGAGAGCTGCCTTTCGATTTATTCTGTTAAATGCATTATCTGCATCAACAGTGAGAAGAACTGCATCAGGATCTTTTAACGGGCATTCGCGAACTGTGTGCGTGACGCACTCCACTCCAGCTCGTTGACCAGCGCACATTTGCAACCGTCCGCACACTTCTTGAATATCATTGGAAATTATAGAAAGAATGGCTTTCGACATTATTCTCCTACTAACGTCGCCAATACCAATAGGCCTTATTCCCGATTTTTTGGATAAGGCTATTAATCTGCTTGAAGCCAATACATTTATAACATTAGTAGGCATAAGCTCAGTAGCTAAAGATTTTGCGAACGTTGACAAAACTTTAGTCAATTCAGCAGATTCGTGACCAAACTTAGTTAACATCTGTAGCCATGACTGTGCATCAATGCCGGAGGGACCTGCTCCACCTTTAACACGTTTAGCCATACGAATTATCAATTCACTATCGATTGAATCAAAAATCACAGGGTTAAAATTTGGAACTGTGATTGGGAAAGACCAGTTAACAGCATGAGGAACTAATGGGCTCGGTACAGGGTGCTTGTCGAGTAATAATTCCCGAACAGTTTTAGAACCAATCACATCCTCTGGTTGCAAAGGAATGCCATCATAAGAATCGTTGTCTAGAAGATGCATTGCTGTGTTCAGTCGAGAGCTTTCAACCAATGAGACGAATTTTTTGCGCCAATCTCTTGACTTCGAAGGTTGAATTTTTAAGGCTTTCATATTTTGAAGGGCCGAGGCTTCAGCGTATAATCCAGCATAGTCATTATTGAACCACATGTCCAATCGTCGGGATAAAGTTGATTTCAATGATTTGGGAGATTGACGAGAATTACGTTGAAGAATAAGATGCCAAAGATGATGTACTTAGTAAAAGTTTCCGAATTAGTGAGAGAATCCCTGAATATGCGTGCAAGTTCTGATATTTATTGTTTGGACTCTGAACATTTTGGAAGTCGAAATAAGTTAGGTTTCCATTGTATGACGATCGAGAATATATCCTGTATAGACAGTACATCGGACTCTTGACGAGTATTCATTGTGTAATTTATATTTATATGGTTGTTAAGAGGACAATGCCGATGATCAGTTTTCACAATCTGAATTCGGTTTACTCAATATGGATATAGCAATATTATTGGAAGCTGTTGCGGAGCAATTTACTTCACGATTGGAACAATTCACAGCTGAGCAATTTAAGCATATGATATTCTGCTTAGCACATCGACATCCTTTACATTTAGCATTCGGGCCGTTGCATGAACAGCATTTCAGAGTTGTCGCAGGCTTGCCCTTGGGCATTTATTTTGTTTAAGAACAGAATTGAATTGCACTGTAATTTGCTAGAACAGTTATAAATTTTAATAATAATAATCGTTCTTCTATAATCGTTTTTCTATAATCGTTCTTCTATAATCGTTCTTCTATAATCGTTCTTCTATAATCGTTCTTCTATAATCGTTCTTCTATAATCGTTCTTTGTATGTTATTTTATCTCAAATGTAATTTGTGTATGTTTATAAGAAACCAAAATTTTTTTAGGTCACTATTAGTAGTGATAATAATAAATAGGTTTCGCAGGAGCAACGGCTTTCTGTACCAATTGCAGTTGTATGTTATTTTATTGTAATTTGCTAGAACAGTTATAAATTTTCTTCAAAATTTTTGTACTACCCATAATTAAAAAACGGAAAATTTTGTTTTAGTAAAGCATACAATCAAGGTTACCCGCAAATGGGTCCAAAAATGTCGAGCAATAAACTGCTGAATTGGATACTGGATACAGCTACGAAGACGAGTCGGCTGGGTGTTTGAATGTACTACGCATGGGAGTACCTCGTGTTGACCGTGGACTCCGGAGACAGGCCGATATTGACCGAGCAATTTCAAAGCTTATTTTTCTTTTTAGTCTAATAGCTATATCACTGTAGCGTATGTGTCCTTGTTGTGCTAAAGCGGTCGCAATAGTCTTTACTAGCATACTAGCTTCTTTGCCGAAACCCCTTGATGTTGAAAAGACGAACGGGATAAAGGAGCTGTTTTCTATCCTTCGGATTCTTTCGAGGTACTTGGTTTTTTTTCTTTTTTCGTTATAATCGAAAGCGTTGTCAGGACTGCGTGTTGTGTTCGATTGAGCATGAGAGGAAAAGACATTGACGTCGAAGAACGTCCGCTCGAATCGAGATCCGTGTAAACCGGAGCAGACAATATCCAGACGGGCACATTGTTTGGTAGTAGTCGCTGGATTTTCAAAACGAGTGCTCTCGGGAACGTTGGATAACTCCGGTTCAATCCCAACGTTGTGAGCAACTTGGCTTAGCGCTGATGCTATAGTGTCCCGAACCGCATTATGGCGAATAATCGGAAGACCACCATGTTTGCATGATAGTGCATGGGGAAGATTGATCTTCGAGCCACAGTAACAATTACACGTTTCAATCTCAGGCTCGATACTGCCATACCGTGCATTAAGTGCGTCGTGAAATTCGTTTGCTGACAAATAGAATTGTTCTTGTCGCAGTGGTAAGGCGCTTAGCCAAGAAGACGCACCGTGGTGTGCTGCATGTTTAATGGAATTCTGGGTGACTGGGGCTAGTTTGCTAATAATCTTTGAGGCGCGTTCTTGTGAATTGAACCGGAATTGAGTGATTTCGCGGAGGATTGCATTTTGTTTTTCTCGTAGGTTGTCGCCAGTCACCTCATCGACATATGAGGAAACCAACATTGTCGCTGATGCTTGTTCAAGTGTGGCAACGAAAGTTGGCGAGTTTATCCCGATACCTCCAAATTCAAGAGGTGAGCACAAAATATCCGTCATCTCCTTGTTCGGCTTGAAAGTTGCCAGAAGAGGCAGCAATTGCGATTTGATAAATTCTTCGAGGTCGGACCACACTTTGTCGACTGAGCGGCATGTGCGCATTATGTGAATCCATTTCGACTGGATCGAGTGAACCATGCCAGCGTAGGCTACGTGTGGGTCGATTCTGGCCACCATACTCAGACGCTCGACAAGAGCTTTCCATTTTGCAAACATGATTGCGGTAGAAGATTGTTCGTAATCGTCAAAACCAATTGAGGTTCCCAGAACATCTATGCCAGCTGTTGTTGAATTGATACTAGAATCAGGGAGAAGATCATTATGTATCGGAGAGTAAGACAGAATATTAGATTTGTGTGGGTTAGTAAAATAGTCGAATTTTGGTCCCTCTGTTTTAAAGGCATCCCAAACTTGCCTCAACACATCCAGTGGTCCGACAAAGTTGGCGTCATCGGCATACCATATTTGATAAACGGATGGTACTTGGCGTTTTATCGTTTCGATAAGAGGAAGAGATGTCATTGCAAATCCAGCCATCGCAAATGGGTCACCTTGGGTGAACCCTTCGACTGAGAAAATGCTGTTTTCGTCAATTGTAAGCTCAGAAGGACTAGCATAAATATTGCGCAGTGAACAGGAGAGAGCCGGACATACATATGTTATGTTGTGAAGTGCCACGGCACGGTTTATCCGGTTGAAGGCATTCGTAGCGTCTATTGTCATAATACACATATCGGAAGATATGTTCAATTTCGTTTTTAGCTTCTCAATGGCCAATTCGATGCCACCTCTTTGCGAGGCCCCTAGCTGTGTAACTCCTGCCACGTCTTGTACATCGTTGCGAATTATAGCCAGGATCGCTCTACTAATGATACGTCTGACGGTATTGCAGATTCCAATTGGCCGAACTCCTCCTGACTTTTTTTCGAGTGCGACTAGACGACATGCAGTAAAAGGATCGAGGGCGTTAGGCGGGATTTCTACAGTGGCAACGAATATAGCAAACCTGGCTATGGCCTTGGCTGGTGAGCTTGAAGCAGCGCCGAAATCTGCAAGCATTTGTTTCCAAGACGCCGCATCAAGCCCAGACGGACCTGCTGCACCTTTGATTTGTCTGCTTGATCTAATAATAGATGTCTCATCTAAGGCGTAGAAGCGGCAGGGGTGATTGGTTTTGGTACCCGGAAATGGGGACGATAACAGCACATCAGGAGGAGCTGAAATTGCATCGGGATGCAGGTCCTCAAGCAAAGATAGCACAGAAACACCATTTATAATATGGTCAGGGAGTAGAACACCAGACTCGAGGCTATCTTCCAGAATCGATGTTCCAGCTCTAATGCGGCCTTTTGTCATGAGATTTTGGTATTGTGATATCCAGCTTAGTCGCTTCGTTGGACGTCGCAACTTTAGGTTGTCTTGAATAAACTGTGCTTCTTCGAAAATTACATCAAAATCTTTAGCCTTCCAGGATACTAGTCTGCGTTCTAATGTTTTACGGATTAGAGTGATTTTTCTTGAGGGAATTCTTTGCAGTACACTGAGAAAAAATTTTTGCAGTTCGTAGCTCGACTTCAGTACGCTTGACGTCGTCGGCTGCCCTATCGTAAAAATTGCTTAAAATGTTGATGAACTCATTGCTAGCGGAACATCGAGGTAAAATGATCAGGTTAGGTCTCCAGTGAATGACTATGTTATATAGTTCATTTATTGATTTTTTATTGCATGAGTGATTGCTACCGGACGTGTCCGCGATGGGAATGGCAGGGATGTGATAATCGGTCAACAATGCGCTTCTTGTCGGAATGGTGTTTGCATTGAGATTGTGGTTTATTTGGACAGGTCTTGTATGTTTATTTTTGCAACCAACTGCGCGACAGTTTACGCACGATTTATTTGCCTTGGCGCAGCGGCATCCCTTACAGACAGCAGAGGGGCCATTACATTGGCAACATTTACTCTCACTAGAGGGTTTACCTCTCACCATGTTGGATGAATACTTGTGGTCAATCCGAATTTACAAAGTTTTTATGCGTAGAGGCTGCGCACTCCTGGATAATCGTTAGTGTATATTCAATGTGTTGTATACTGTATTTTGTAAGTAACTTTAATCAACAATGTATGCTTATCAGAAACCAATTTTTTTTAAGGTCAAAAGATTGTAATTTGCTAGAACAGTTATAAATTTTTCTACAAAAGATTGTAATTTGCTAGAACAGTTATAAATTATGTACTACCGTGCATAATTTATATAATAAATTATGCCCATAATAATAAATTAAACCCATAATTTTTTATTTTTTTTAATATCTTATTAATTACAACATATGGTTCCCTCAAATGGGCCAATATACATTTAACATTGTTATGTATTATTATTTATTCTAAAACATTAGAATCATCCATCCGTTCGGATCCACGACTATATGGGTGACCCCTAGTCGACCGGCACCCTCTGATTGCATGTGAGGCAGCACGACACAGCAGCAAACTTATGGACCTTCTGAGGCCACACAGGCATTCAGCATAGCTTTTATTCCCACGTGATGAACGCAATCGAGCAATTGTCCTGAGCAAAACCATGGCGTCGGGTCCCGCAGCACCAGAAGCCGTGAACACCAGCGGCATAAATCTACTCCTTTCGATATCGATGATACGTTCCGCGTATTTTGATCTTTTTCTCGCTTCATGAAAATCAAATGCAGCTTTTCTCGTAGACGCACACGATGGAGCAAAATGGTTGAAAACCGTAACGTCAAAGAACGTTCGCTCATATCTGGCGTCAGAAAGCCCAATGCAGACGATGTCGAGTCGCGCGTCGTCACTTCGACAAGTGACCCGATGATCAAAACAGTGATCACTATCTACCCGTTGTAATATCGGTTCGACACCAACCCCAGTACACACCTGTGATATTTCGGTGGCCAAGAAATCGCGTAAGGCGTTATGCCTTGTTATTACAACACCTCCTCGCTTGCACGAAAGCAAATGTGGGAGTTTCGCATCATCACCACACACACACTTGTCCTTGGGAATCCCGATAGGGTCAAAGCCATATCGCAACGCAAGAGCATCTCTGAATTCATGTGGACACAAATGACTGAATTCAGCTTTCACTGGAACTGCACTAATCCAAGAGGAAGCACCCTGTCCCAGTGCAAATTCCAGGGCTTGATGCATTGAGGCGGGTAAGATTGATCGAATGTATGCCAAACGCTCATCCACAACTTTTTGTCGTTCTTGATTCAACTCTTTTGTCAAGTTATTCTGAGCATCCCTGAGAAGATCACCTTGTAGCCCACTATCAAATGTTTTACAAAATTTTTTCGAGCTTTCGAACTCGGTCAAAGCTGCGCTTACTGGATCAACAATGCCCATTCCACCCTTTGAAATTGGTGACGAAATCAACGCGTGCATAACTGAGTTTAGATCTTGATCGAAAAGTGAGGGAGCCAAACCACTGAATATAGTATCCCGTAAGGACAAATACAGATCCGTTTCACTTGGTGTCGATCTCATAAAGTGTGTCCATTTCCATTGTATTGACTTATTGAATCCTGAGAAAGCAGCATGGGGATCAAATCGTGATACAGTAGATATACGAGAAACAAGCTCAGTCCACTTTAATATTTTAATTTTTGTAATTTCCTTTACAAATTCGCCTGAGCCAATTGGCGCACCAAGCACCTCGATGCCATCGAACCGTGTCTCAATGTCTGCGGGAAGTGGATACACCCCTTCGGATTGCGGATGAAGGAGCATCTTGGTTTTGCTAGGGTTCACATTATATCCGAATTTTGGTCCTTGGATTTGGAGAAGTTGCCATACACGCAACAGATCCTCAGGCAAACCTACAAAATTCGCATCGTCAGCAAACCAACGCTGAACAATGTTTGGCACGACTTGCTTGATCATACTTATCAATGGTAAGGATGCCATTGCGAAGGCAGCCATGGCTAAGGGATCTCCCTGGGTTACTCCCTCGCACGATGCTAAAGATCCACCACCAAGTACCAGTTCTGCGTCGCCCGCATAAATGTTAGATAAGGACTGTGCTAGCCCAGGGCAAGTGTGTTTGATATTGTGTAGCATAACATTTCGATTGACAGAGTTGAACGCATTCTTAGCGTCGACAGCGAGAAGTCCATAGCTCTGGTTAGAAGAATACGTATCGCGAAGCGAGTGAAACGCAAAATCGATCACATTTCGCTGGGATGCGCAAAGTTGGACAATCCCGGCTACGTCTTGAAGATCATCTTTGACGCAGGACAATATGGTTTTACTGACAATGCGGTGAACAACCTCTGATACACCAATCGGTCTAATTTTCCCATTATTCTTTGGTATTGATATCAACCGGCAAGCAGTAAACGCCTCTAACATCCGAGGGCTGAGTTGAATAGTGCTAAGGCTCACTGCAAAATTTGCCAAAGCATCCGCTAGAGCCTTGGAATGCACGGAGAAGCTATTCAAGAGTTGTCTCCAAGCCATCGCATCCAGCCCTGATGGGCCAGCTCCACCTGAGGTTTTGTTGGCCGCTCGGATGATAGCTTCCCCATCTATGACAGAGAAGAGCGAAGGATGATGCTCTCTAACATTCGGCAAATCTCGTTGTAATAAAGCGGACGCATCAGCATCTGCGGCTGTTGGGTGTAGATTCTGCAGGTGTTCACGTACAGTCAAACCATCGACAATCGAATCAGGATCTAGAATGCTCGACTGTTGGTTCTCTTCTAATATGGCAGTCGCCGCTGACAGCTTTCCACTTGTGACCAACTTGACATAGCGCTTTATCCAATCGTCAATACGTGGGCTCGAACGCATAGGCATGCAACATCGCTGTAATATTCTTGCCTCATTGAAAACATCGACGAATCTGCCATTTTTCCATAGTCTGATTCTGCGCTCGAGTGCTTTTCGGATCTCGGACACCTTTCTAGATGGAAGACGTTGCAAAACGCACCGGGACAAAATAGTGGCCTTTTTAAGTGCACACATATCATGGTTATCAGCTTCGGCTGCAATCTGATAGAGGCTAGCAAGCATTTCAACGAATTCATTCGACGCAGCACATCTTGGGAGTCGCATCGCACTAGGCCTCCATTGTATCACCACATCATAAATCGCCTGAAGTGAAAGAGACTGCCTATCAACAGGGTCGTGCAAGTTATCTACAATTGGATTATCAGTTGTCCGTGTACTGCCACTATCAGTAAGGGGATTCAAATCCGCCACTCTACCTACTGGTTCAGCAGCAGAGGTTAAACACACTGTCTGAGGTCCAATATGCACGCTATTGTTACATGCAGGTGCACGGCAATTAACGCAAGGAGCTCCTGCCTTCGCACATTTGCAACCTTTGCACTTTGCTGATGGACCATTACATCCACAGCATAGCCTCTGGTTAGACGGTATTCCTTTGGGCATACAAGGCGACGTTCAATTGTTAGTTTCGATTGTCTTTGTGTCACAAAATAAGTTGTAATCTTCCGCGCGAGTGCTCAAACCGGGAGGTACCCTGGGTGTACGACCTTACGTCCTCTGAAACGCAGTCCTCTGAAACGCAGTCCTCTGAAACGCAGTCCTCTGAAACGCAGTCCTCTGAAACGCGGTCCTCTGAAACGCAGTCCTCTGAAACGCAGTCCTCTGAAACGCGGTCATCTGAAACGCAGTCCTCTGAAACGCAGTCCTTCTAATTTGCTAGAACAGTGTTAAATTTTCTTGAACCCATAATAATAAACCCATATAATACAAAACCCATAATAATAATACAAATTTATTTAATGTGGCAAATGCGTACAAGCTGTACGCTTACAAGTCCACAAACAAAAATGAGAAAGTCAAGCAGTTAAATTTTTAAAATGGGATCGGATTTGTCGTTTGAAGCACTGCAGGGAAGTTGATTGGCGTATATGAATGGGCAGATGATTCCACGATAGAGGAGCAGCCACCAGGAAGGAGCGGAGTCCAAAGGAGGTAGAGTAGTTTGGGACATGTAAAAGAAGGGAATTACAGGAACGCAAGGAACAGTAAACAGGACGAGAATTATCAAGAAAAGGAAGGTTGAGAAATGAAGGGGTATGAAACTTTACTAGGCGGAAAGCAACGATAAGAAGACGAATTTGAACACGACAATAAATTTTAGGCAAATCGAGAGAAGCAAGATAATAGGATGTATGATCAAAACGACGAAGACGGAGGAGAATTCGGACAGCTGCGTTGATGATGCGTTGTAGGGGAAGAAGAGTGGATTTAGGTGAGTTGGAAAATAGACTAAGACAATAATCGAGTCTAGAAAAAAGGAGAGATGATATGAGAGTCATACAAGAAGGGAAATCGATCAATCTACGAACTTGACGGAGGATTGCGGAGTATCAAGGTAGATGAGCGTACTTTATCTCTAACGAAAGGTTTAAGTGAAAGTCGGTTGTCAAAATGGAAGCCTAGGAAAACGAGATTATCAACGATAGGAAGAATTGTAGAATTTAATGATACGGAGGGAGGTTCGAAGCCGAGGCGTTGAGGTAGGATCCACATAATTTTGGATTTATCAGGATTCAGAGAAAGGCGAAGGGAAGAAAGATGATTGGAAATTGAGACAAGACAGTCGGAAGCAGAAACACTAAGATCGTGAATACGATAAACAGGTGCATGAGCATAGATGAGAATGTCATCAGCATATTGCATAACATGGAAGTTAAATTTATGAGAAATCGAAGACAAGTCACCGAGAAGAAGAGAGAAAAGCATAGGGCCTAATACGGAGCCTTGTGGAACACCGGTCGGGATGGATGAAGGATGGGAGAGAGAAGAGTTAGAATAGACGCGAAATGTACGGTTTGACAGATATGAAGAAAACCATGATACAGTGGGTAAAGATAAGCCATAATCATGACGACGGCGATGTAGAAGAATCGAGAGATCGACGATATCACAAGCAGACGATAGATCAAGAGAAACTATGACACTACATAATTTATGATCGCGCGATATGAGTAAGTCGTTATAAACTTTAAGACATGCAATTTCGGTAGAGTAATTAGAGCGAAAAGCGGCTTGGAAGGGAGGAAATAAGTTAGAGGAATAGAGATATGTATTAACTTGCTTAAGAACGAGACGCTCAAGGAGTTTAGAGAGGGTTGGGAGAAGTGAGATTGGACGGTACGAAGATGGTAGTGAAGAGTCGAGAGATTGCTTTTTGATGATAGGACGAACAGTGGCGCATTTCCAGATGGAAGGAAATGTACAGCTACGGATGGACGAGTTGAACAATGTGGTTAGGAAGGGTAAGATAAAAGTGCAGATATTTTTAAGTAAGTGAGTGGGAATTGGGTCAGAAGGAGAGGTTTTATTAGGTAATGACAGCAGAACCGAAGAAACTTCATCAGACGAAACGGGAAGAAGGTGGAATAGTTCTGGGAGGGAAGTATTTAAAGATAAGAGTGGGTACAAGGGGGCTATGGGTAGTAGGGAAAGTAAATTAGATAGCTTAGTTTGTAGATAAGAAGAAAATTCATCAGGATTTATATTACAAGGGGTAGATGATCGTGAAAGAATTGAGTTTAAGATTTTCCAATGAGATTTCGAGTTGGAAGATGACTCGAGTTGATTTCGCCAAAAGAGAGTACGTTTAGTACGTATAAGAATGAGATGTGAACGGCGTTGAGAAAAGTAGGAATCACGAAGATTTGGAGGGAGTGAGTTGGGTGAACGTTTAAGAAAGCGTTTATACATACGAAAAGAGTGACGGAGTCGACGCTTAGAAAGACTACAGTCAGAATCGAACCAGGGAGCATGGCGCAAGCGCTGGGAACGTCGAAGTCGACTAGGTAGAAGGTTATTGAGGATCGACGTAAGTTCATAATCAAACAGAATGCAGAGATCATCGGGAGAGAGATAGTTAAGAGGAAGTGAAAAGAGTGAAGAATTGAGTAAGGCTGTGCAGAGAATAGGGATATCGAGAAGCTTCCAGGGTCGACTTGGTGTAGATAATGGTAAAGGCGGAGAAGGAGGATGGGGACGAGTAAGAGTAAGAGTGACAAGGAAATGATCGGACAAACCAGGATCAGTAATTGACAAGGAAGTATAGTCATTGAAGCAGATAGGTACAGCAATGATGTCGAGAGCACCGCCGAGAGCACCGCATAAGATCTGCAAGGTCGTTAAAGAAGATACGTGATGGGGCAACTGAACCTGGACGATATACAATCACAAGTTCCAGAGGGAAAGGCGTTGATAATCTGCATATGAGTAATTCGAACGAAGTGTAACGGATGTTAACGTTGATTTTACGTAAAGACATTGGGTGACGAGCAATGGCAACAATACTGCCATGGTTAGACGCAGTAAATGTATGAGATGTAATTTGACGAGCTGATTCAACTAGAGAACAACCAGAGCGACATAGACGACGAATAGCAAGATCGTCGGAGTCAGAGTACCAGGATTCGGTAATGCAGAGAATATCGATAGATAATTGATCGAAGATATCGAGAAGCATATCAGCTTTATGAAGAATGGAGCGAATATTGAATAGACTAAGACGAAAAGTATGCTTAGGAGCGAGATCGACTAGCGAAGAAGACAAGGGGGAGAGATGGGACGCCATCGAATTTTTGGCCTTGTGTGAAGAACGTGAAAATTTCCGTTGATTTTACGTATAGATAAGGATGACTCGCCGTTTGTTTCACGTCGATGTTTTTCAATGCGAGCTAAATTGAGCTGGGCAATATCAGAAGGGGAGCGGTCAGGAAAGCAAGTAGATGAAGTGGTAAGAAGTTTAAAACGTTGGGAGAGTACCGAAGAGGCATGTGAACTATGTCGGAAAACAATTTTTAAGAGTGGAGGACTGAGATGATTGGATTTAGTGGATTTGTTTAAACGAATAAAGGATACAGGAGCGATATTATTGAAGAGTGATGGGTTATCATCAGGAAGTATGGTTGCTAGGATAGACCTGAAAGCAGATACATCATCATCGAGGCGAGATTGTGGAGAAGCAGATTCGGAAAGCTTTAAGTTTGATATGATTATACAGCGATCGCTCGAAGGAAAACGATTTCGTGAAAGTGGTGGACGGACACAGCTGGTAGGAGTCGAGGTATATGAGCCGATAGAAGTGGAAATAACAGGGGTGCTTGATAAAGAATTAATATTGATTGGAGCAAGTGTGACAGGAGCGGGGTGTTGAATCGGTTGATCAGAGATGTGACCTGATATGATTTTAAATGAAGGATGTAAATTATTTATAAGTGTTACGTGGGAGGTAGAGTAAGGAGAATTAAAATAGGTTGGGGGCATGAGTGACAGGAATGGAGTGTAAAATCAGTTGATCGGAAATGTTACTGGAAATGATTTTGATGGAATGGTGTAAATTATTGAGAAGTGATACAGGGGAGGTCGAGTAAGGAGTACGTAAGGAGAATAAAGAAGTTTGAGATTTATTTAGATTGGGGGAGGAATAGGAAAGAGGAGGTACAAGATGAAAAGCTTTACCGTTAGCATTGTTAGAATGAGAAAGATTTATGGAAGTTTGGTACGTAGTTGAACGAGGAGTGTGTGAGAGAGTAGGTTTAATAATAGGATTATATGATGCGAAGTCAGGTGTTGATGCGAGGGAAACATCTAAAACAGCATTGGTTTGAGTGGTCGTGCGTGATACAGGAGTAGATGAGCAGGATAACTGTAGTAGTCGTACTGATGTACAAAAACCGCAAGTGAAACGTTTACGTTTATACACCGAGTGGTCGGATATTTTAATCATAGCCTCCTTGTACCCACTCTTCTCTTTAAATACTTCCCTCCCAGAACTATTCTACCTTCTTCCCGTTTCGTCTGATAAAGTTTCTTCGGTTCTGCTGTCATTACCTAATAAAACCTCTCCTACTGACCCAATTCCCACTCACTTGCTTAAAAATATCTGCTCCTTTATCTTACTCTTCCTAACCACATTGTTCAACTCGTCCATCCGTAGCTGTACATTTCCTTCCATCTGGAAATGCGCTTCTGCTCGTCCTCTCATCAAAAAGCAATATCTCGACTCTTCACTACCATTTTCGTACCGTCCTATTTCACTTCTCCCAGCTCCCTCTAAACTCCTTGAGCGTCTCGTTCTTAAGCAAGTTAATATATATATCTTGTCCTCCAACTTATTTCCTCCCTTCCAAGCCGCTTTTCGCTCTAATTACTCTACCGAAATTGCATGTCTTAAAGTTTATAACGACTTACTCATATCGCGCGATCATAAATTATGTAGTGTCATAGTTTCTCTTGATCTGTCGTCTGCTTTTGACATCGTCGATCACTCAATTCTTCTCCATCGCCTTCGTCATGATTGTGGCTTCTCTTTACCCACTGTATCATGGTTTTCTTCATATCTATCAAACCGTACATTTCGCGTCTATTCTAACTCTTCTCTCTCCCATCCTTCGTCCATTCCGTCCGGTGTTCCACAAGGCTCCGTATTAGGCCCTATGCTTTTATCTCTTCTTCTCGGTGATTTGTCTTCGATTTATCATAAATTGAACTTCCATGTAATGCAATATGCTGATGACATTCTCATCTATGCTCATGCACCTGTTTATCGTATTCACGATCTTAGTGTTTCTGCTTCCGACTGTCTTTTCTCAATTTCCAATCATCTTTCTTCCATTCGCCTTTCTCTGAATCTTGATAAATCCAAAATTATGTGGATCCTACCTCAACGCCTCGGCTTCGAACCTCCCTCCGTATCATTAAATTCTACAATTCTTCCTATCGTTGATAATCTCGTTTTCCTAGGCTTCCATTTTGACAACCGACTTTCACTTAAACCTTTCGTTAGAGATAAAGTACGCTCATCTACCTTGATACTCCGCAATCTCCGTCAAGTTCGTAGATTGACCGATTTCCCTTCTTGTATGACTCTCATTCATATCTTCTCTTCTTTTCTCAAAACTTGATTACTGTCTTAGTCTATTTTCCAACTCACCTAAATCCACTCTTCTTCCCCTACAACGCATCGTCAACGCAGCCGTACGAATTCTCCTCCGTCTTCGTCGTTTTGATCATACATCGCACTATCTTGTTTCTCTTGATTGGCCTACTATTTATTGTCGTGTTCAAATTCGTCTTCTTATTATTGCTTTTCGACTTATAACTTCTCATACCCCTTCATTTATCAACCTTCCTTTTCTCGACAATTCTCGTACTGTGTATTGTGCTCTGCGTTCCCGTAATTCTCTTCTTTTACATGTCCCAAACTACTCTACCTCTTTTGGCTTCCGCTTATTCGTAGTGGCTGCTCCTCTCTCGTGGGACCATCTGCCCATTCATATACGCCAATCAACTTCCTTGTCTTGCTTCAAACGACAATTCCGATCCCATTTAAACAATTTATCTGCTTGACTTTTTCATTTTTGTTTGTGGACTTGTAAGCGTTCAGCTTGTACGCATTTGCCACATTAAATAAATTTGTTTTATTATTATTAACAATAACATATTCCTTTCCTCACGATCTCGTCTTTCTTTTCGACTCTGAACTCACATCCATTCTCGATATTCTTTTGCCCTTCAAGCCTCACCCACACCGTCGCTTGCACCATGCCCGATGGTGCAAGCGACGGTGTCAGACGTATCAGAAGACTTCTTGTATCAGAAGTCTACATTTAGATGGATTCACTTTGTATCTGTATTGATGACTGATGTTCGTTAGTGTATCCCATACTTGCTTTAGCTCGTCGATACTACCAGCGAAATTTGCATCGTCTGCGTACCATCGCTAGACTATGTCTGGTATGATTGCACCAATGCGTCTAATTAGAGGAGTTGTCAATGTCGTAAATGCTGCCATGGCCAAAGGGTCACCTTGCATGAACCTTTCAGTAGCATTGAAATATCATCCTTCATGCGTCATAGTTATTCCACCCCGTAGGTGTTTTTTAGTGTTCTTGCTAGAGATGGACAAGCTTTACCGACGTTTGCTAATGCAAGGTGTCTACGCGCTATGAATTTACAAGAAACATATTTTTGCATGAGCATTCATGCATACCATATAATATAAAATATAATACATTAAATAATGAAATTTTAAGAATTGCAACAATATGTTGTGATATTGGCTTTCTTAAAAATCATTTAAATTATTTAGTAGATACATATTTTAATCTAGGTTACTATAAAAATAACATCAAGCAGAAAATAGTAAAATATATAAATCAACACAATAATATAAAAAATAAATTTCAACTCTTAAGTGCCAAATTTTTATGGATGGATAATAAATAATATACTTTGTATTAGAATAAGATACTAGATAGTTTTATCAGAAGAAATACATCATTAGCATGTATTTGGCTCCGCTGCTATGTTGGGTAGAGGAGTTAGGGGCCGAAACCTGATAGCATAGCAGTTCCTCCTGATGACCATCTAATTCTTATTCTGATACAACGTCTGTTGTTTATTAGTCAAATGACGTTTATTTTAAATTTCAATTTTTATATAAACTTGATTTGAATTACAGAAAATCTAAAAACAATTATTAATTTTATTATTTAATTATTAAAATTTGATTTAGCATTATTATGTTTTGTTTAGTTTATAATTATATTAAATACATAGACTCAGTTAGCTGATTTGATTTATTGAACGCATTTTTCGCATCAATACTCAATATTGCACCCCGGTTTATGAAATATTTCTGATATAGAGTGAATTGCATATTCAACGCCTGCGCGTTTAGCAGCGCATAATTGTTCTGTTTTTGCTACTGTTTGTAATGGTTGTTAGATGACGCTGTCTATGAATTTACCGATTGATTGACGCACAATCTCCCATACACCAATCGGCCTTGTCCCTGGATATATGTTGAGTGGTATCAAACGACTCGCAACAAGTGCTTCCATAGTCTTGACACATACGTTCCGTAGCTATGCTGTGTGTTAGCTGTGCAATAGCTTCGACTAGTCTGAGAGAATGATATTTGAACAATGTAAGCATTCTTTGGAATCCGAACGCTGTTACTCCTGATGGGCCAGCACCACGTGTTTTTAATGCGGTTGTGATTATTTGATTCCCGTCAATCGATAAAAATTCAACGGCATGGTGTGCCACGCAATCAATTATATGCTGCTTCAGCTTTGCTTCCTCAATTGCTTCACTTGCGTTGGGATACAGTTTCTTGCAAAATGCTCTCAACTGTTCGTCCTCCAATTTCCTGGTTTAGGGATAGAACTGCGCTTGTGCCTGGGTAATCATTATTGAGCAGTCTAAGAGTCGCAGTAGTTTTTCCTTCTCGAACAAGTTTACAAAATTGCTTCTGCCAATTTGTTGATCCTCTTGACTCTGACCTATCCCGCAGCGAGCGCTGAAGGAATCTTGCTTCGAACAGAAATACCTTCGACTTGCCTGACTTCCATAGATTAATGCGTCTCTGTAACGTTTTTCGAAGGAAATGATACTTAAAAGTATTCGGGACCAAATGATTTCAACCGGAAGAGCCACATGTGAAGCGGTTCTGGAGCATGCATATTAGCAAATGAGAACCTCAATCGAGTACGCCTCTATAACAGGTGTATCAGCTTGGCTGTCTTTATATCCTTCACATGATAAAAACACGAGATTTAGCAATGACGAATTCAAGGATTCAATAGCTACTAGATATGGTTTGCTAATACATTGCATTTCGGTGCAATGTATACATTGTATTTCGGTGCAATGTTTTGGAATGCCAATACACCGAAAATGTGTCAATGCGGAAAATATAAATCTCTCGCTCACTCACTTTCGTGTCCCTTGGGAGGTCTTCTGTCTATAAGACATAATGTGGTTCGAGAGTTCCTCACAAACTCTCTGACTGAAATTTGTTTAAGTGTCAAGATAGAACCAATATTGAGTCGATTACCCCCTGAAACAATCTTTGAAAATCAAGCTTCAAGCACGGAATCTGACGCAAGATCAGATGCAGCAAGATTAAGAAGAATAAGATAAAGATCAAGATAAAGACTAAAAGACGGTCGCTTTCGATATTAACTGTATGTTGATTATTATTTATATCACTTTCAGTGGAAATTTATATTTTAATGAGATAAGTTACATAAGATAATAACAACTATTGATAAGATAAAATTAAGTTAGAAATTAAAAATTCATTGACATCTTCCACTTTCAGTGGAAGATGTTAATAAAAGCTTGCCGATTAATAATCATGTCGGATTTGTAACTACTAATTTTACAGTTTCCATAATTAGATAAAACTTAGACCGTCTGATGTCTGACTAGAACATTCGCTGAATCGAATAGGCAATCCGGAGAGATCGTGACTTCACTTGTCTTTCTAGATAATTAAAACATTCTTTCATTAGGAGTTTTATTTTTCGATGTTGATAGAAGAGCTCTAATATTACTCATAACATCAGATAAAACTTCTTCCCAATATAAAATGTGAGTAATTGAAGAGTGTAATTAAAATCGCTGTCCATATAATCCCATTATAACATTCGCTTTGTCCGTTTCCCTTGGGGTTGTATGATGACGTTGCACTACTAGCCACATAACGACTGCCTAGATATTTTCTTACTTCGTTTGACATAAATGAAGCTATACAATCAGTATGTACATATTGAGGGTATCCGAATAATGTAAAGATTTGCGATAAGCATTCACACACAGTAAGAGCGAAGAAATTTTTACATGGAAAAACGAAGGAATATCTGCTAAATTCGTAGACAGCAACAACTAAGTAACGATTATTTGAAGTACTTGGTAATGAATGACCTTTAAAAAACAAACACAAGCTTTCAAATTGCTTAGTAGCACGTATAACGTGGTTAGCTTCTGTTCGTAAGAATCTAGGTTTAGTCCGTATACAAGCGAGACCACAAATTTTTATGCATCATATATAACCCCTTGATTCATGTTCAATAAAGCACATCGTGATAGTGTGTCAGCAACTAGATTAAATACTTCTAGTCGATATTAAATTTCGAAATTATAGCATGATAACGTGAGAAACTTGTTCTAGTTTCTTATTCTTTATTTGATTTCTCTTTTGATGATCGAATAAAATACTTACAGCTCTCTGATCCGTTATTATTCGGAAATGGCTTATTATTAAGAAGTGACGCAATTTCCGTAATACTTCGACAATCGCGTGAGTTTCCTTCTCCACCGATGAGTATCCTTTCTCAAACTGATTTGGCGTTCTTGAAACGAAGGATACTGGTTTGCCATTTCTGTTAATTGTATCAGATAAACAGTTGTATGAATCAGATGGCATAACTGAGCAATCGTATTTTATACTATATATAAATAAAAAATAAAACCTAATGACGTATTTCCTCTGATGAAATTTTATTATCTAGTAAATCTTATTCACCTAAAAGCATATTGTATTATCCATAAATATTTTTCATTAAATAGTTAAAATGTATTTTTAATATTTTGTTATTATTAAATACAAGGCGTTAGCTGAGAAGCTGTTTTGCCTGATCAGACAAAAATTACAAATTAATTTAGTAAATTGTCAGCATCAAGATCAGCAGGATTCAAAATATCCGTTAAAGTGCGAGTGTCGATTCTCTATCCATGCTAGACACAGTCGTTTGAAGTGCTTCATCGAAGAAGCAACGACGACTTCCTCAGGCAACACATTCCACAAGTTGAGCGCGCGATGTTGATTTATATATATGATAAATTTAATATTTTAATAATATTTTGTTGATTTATTTAATAATATTATATAATATTATTAAATATTTTAATATTTAAATATTTTGTTGATTTATCCATTATAATATGGAACACCGCGTCCAAGAAATCCTGGACGCGGTGTTCCTCAGGGATCGGTACTCAGTCCATTGCTCTTCATTATTTACATCAACGAGCTTACTACAGCTATTTCGAGTCCATGTGGTTTATATGCCGACGACTTGAAAATTTGGCGACCAATAATCGATAGCCGAGATCCAATGATACTCCAGAGAGACATTGATAATATTAAGGTATGGTGTAATCAACGGGGACTGGTATTAAACCCCGATAAGTCAAAACATATGCGTATCGGACATCTACACATCAATTCATCATATACCATTGACGGAAGAGAAATTGAAACAGTTCTCCAATTTCAAGACCTTGGAGTGATCGTAAATAGAAGCTTATCGACCATCCCACATACCAGTCACACAGTTGCTAAATGCCGTCGAATTTTAGGACTTATTAGAAGGACCATTGGCCAGCTTGACGCATCCAGTTTTAAGTTAATTTACAATGCTTATGTCTTATCTTTAATGAGATACGCTTCACCTGCCTGTCACCCTCAAACTATGACAGAGATGAACATGTACGAATCCATATTACGCAAGGCCACACATCTTGTACCCAGCCAACGCAAGCTCTCATTCATTTTTCGACTTCACGCACTTGGTGTGACCACAGTGAAGAAATCTTTAAAGTCATCTGATTTAATGTTTGTGTGGACAGCGCTTAATGTTCAAAAAGGGCAGAGGGAACATGTTTGTCGCAAACTGTTCGAACTTCGAAATTCAAACAGATTGAGGGGACATCACCTCACGTTAAAGACCCACATTCGTCCACGAAGAAGATTTAACACAATTGTCAACCGAACGTGGAAAAGCTGGAATAAGCTACCAAGTCAAGTGGTTTCGGCCTCCAGTATTTTGTCCTTCAAGAGAAATCTGAAGAATGTACTAACTTAAAACAATCGGATTTTCATTGATATATTTTTTTTAACCCTGTACCCAGCCTGTACGAGCTCTACGCTCTTTTGCTGCTGTTGTATTTAATAATAATTATTATTTAATAATAATTATTTAATTTTTTTAACAATAAAAGGTTCCCGCAAATGGGCCTGCAATTCACGAAAACAAATCATTAATTATTTTTTAATTTTAGTTTGTGATTTCTCTATAGTTATTTTGATTTCCTTCTTATCGTGAAGGAAACCACCTTTACTATCTTGATTGAGATACCGCTTCTTAGTTTTCTTATATATTGTCCATACATATCTGAATTTCTTGCTGCCATCCGAGTTGCAATTTGCTTCAACACCTGGTTTGCGATATATCCAATACCTCCTACGGTCGAAAAAATTAAAGGATGAAAAGATCCTTTTTCTATCTTTGCTATACGTTCCGCGTATTTCGCATTCTTCCTATTTTCGTGGTATTTAAATGGTTCCTTTACCCGTTCTGAAGAATATGATGGTGCAAGAGTATTAAAACAGCATATGTCCATAAAGGACCGCGCCAACATATTTCCATATAGTCCATTACAAGCTATATCTGCACGTGCATCTCGATCTCTAGTTGACGTTGTATTTTCGAATACTATCGTATCAGGGACACTTTGCAGAATAGGTTCTTTTTCCACACATGAACAGCACTCCTTCAGTGATTGATGTATATGCTCCGATATAATTTCGTGACGTATAAAATTGAAACCACCTGTTTTACATGATAGAGCATGTGCTATATCTGCGGATTTTCCACAGGTACACAAAATTGTGTCATCCCCCGTCTTCCAAGCATATCTTACCTTTAAGGCATCATGAAATTCATGTGAATCCAAAAAACCATCCGATGTATATTTGTCTGAGGTTAACCAAGCGGAAGCGCCTATTATGCTCGCTTGTGACAAAACTGTATTAAGGTCTTGACTGGAGTTTTGAATTAGTTGGGACTTTATGTTCTCATATCTTCTGTTGTTTGATTCTCTGATCTGTTTTCCTATTTTTTGTTGATGTTTGTTTAATTCCTCTCCTGTTATTCCATCAAAATAAGGTTGACACATTAATCTAGAATTTATGTAGGACCATTCATTTTCCATAGTACTATTCCGGATTCCCAAACCTCCATATTTATATGGTAGCTCTATAATGGTTCGAGTTTCATCATCCATCCCGTCTATACCTAGGATACACTTTAATGTCTCATTTGATAATTTATACTCGAGAGGTTTTAACAATTCCCTACTAACTTCTGATGTTCTCACAAGATAATTCCATTGATGTTGAAAAGCTCTCGACAGTAATAAGTATGCGGCGAATGAGTTTTCCATCGATATTTGCTCTAATTTCTTTAACTGCATTATCCAATCGTCAACTTTTAATTTTGTTTGATTTTCCACGTACCCTTTTGTGCCTACCAAACTGCCCAGATACTTGACCCCATCAAACCTTATTTGAACTCCATCGTCCCGAAATACCTTCGGAATCTCAACACAATTTTGATGTGTTAATAATATGCACTTTTTTGAATTAACATTGTATCCAAAAGAAGGTCCACAACGCTTTATCTCATTCCACACGTTCTCTATATCTTCAATATTACCAACAACAGCTGCGTCGTCTGCATACCAATAATGCAACGATTTCGGAGCAGACTCTCTAAGCTTGGCAATTAATGGCATTGTTGCCGCCGCATATGCAGCCATCGATAGAGGATCACCCTGAGTGAATCCCTCTGCCGCCTTCAAAATGATTCCATCTACCGTTAATTTTGATCCCTCGTTGCCATACATATTTTGAAGTACATTGGTCAATGCAGGGCATATATAAGGCATGTTATGGATAGTTAGTGATCTGTTTAACGTGTTAAATGCATTAGCCGCATCGATTAATAATATGCATTTATCATTTGAAGTTGACATAGAGTTTCGTACTGCATGAATCGCAAATTCAATTCCGTCACGTTGCCCAGCACATAATTGTTCAGTTCCGCATACATTTATTAGATCTTCCTTGATATGTGTTAATATAACCTTACCAATAATTCTACGTATAGTCTCACCAACCCCAATGGGTCGAATTCCAGGATTCTTATTTATGGGAATAAGACGACTGACAGTGTAAGCACATAGATCTTTCGAATCCAAAACTTCCGTTGCGATTTTCACGGCGAAATCCCTCAAAACATTTACCAAACATCTCGATTCACTTCCAAATGCCATCAAAAATGATCTCCATGCATCCGCATCCACACCGGAAGGACCAGCTGATCCGTGAGTTCGTCGTGCCGCTTTTATTATATCTGAGTCATTTAAACTAAAATATCTGACATTATTATGTTCTATACATCCATCTATCTTTGAGTGTAAAGTAAATTCATGGTCGATGTGCGATCCATTTGGGTGCATTTCCTTTAGGTGTTGCCATACTGAATTCCCATTTACATCACTATTGACTTTTAAAATGTTAGAATATTCTTCCTTCTGTAATAATCTATGTGCCTTTCCAATTTTTCCTGCACGAATGAAATTCACTGCCTTTTTTATTTTTGAGGTTGGGGTTTTCTCAGCAGCGTTTCGTAAAAGTTTATGTTTCTCAGACTGCAAATAGCGTGCTTCTTCTATTAATTCTTGAAATTGGCCTTGTCTCCATAATTTGATTCGTTTTTCTAAAATTTTCCGGTTATGACTTATTCTTCGGTCTGGTGTTCGCTGCAAAAGAAGTTGACACAAAATCGTTGCCTTCATTAAGTGATGACCACCATGTTTAATGTCTCGATTAAATTGTTCATAGCAGTCACTAAGTAGTTTAATAAAATCTTTGCTGGCATTGCAATTAGGAAGGTGTAGATGATTTGGAATCCAATGAATCACCTCATAAAATATATCTTCGATAAATGTTTCAGGGGATAAACCATGTTTTATTAACACTGGATTATTATTCGTATGACTAGTACCAGTATGTACCATAGGGCTAAACTTACTTACTTGATTTTGGCAATTTGGGGCTCGACAAGATGTACAGGGTACTCCGGACTTCCCACACTTACAAGCTATACACTTTGCTGCCGGTCCATTACAATTACAGCACAACTTTATTGAAGAGGGCTTTCCACGAACCATAACTTGAGACTGTATGTTATTATATTGTGTGTTTAAGGTCTTAATTTTTTTAGCAAGTGGACGATTGTATGTTATTTTATCTCAAATGTAAGAGTTTCAATAACCAAGACTTATTTTAAGATTAAATATTTTATGTTTTAATAGTTTAAGTTTATAGTTTAGTTTATATTTTAATAGTTTAAGGTCTTAATTTTTTTTAGCAAGTGGACGATTGTATGTTATTTTATCTCAAATGTAAGAGTTTCAATAACCAAGACTTCTATTAATAATAATAACTATTATTATTATTTATAAAATATATATAAATATTATTATTATTATTTTTTTTTTTTTTTTTATTTTTTTTTTTTAATAATTGATTTTTTTTGAAAAAAAAAAACAAACAAATATAGTTATACTATAAATTTTAGTTCATTGAGTTTGCAGGTCGATGTCGAGCAGAACGAGGACCGCGAATACACATCGAAATTGAACGAGCCAACTGAATTCCAATCTTTGACCGTAATTTTGTCAATTCTTCTGAGTAGGAATGATTGTTTTTTATTGCCATCTTCTGTGCAATTCTCTGAATTAATTGTGCAGATGATTTTACTGCTCCACCGAAACATGATAACACGATAGGTGCGAAATTCGCCCTCTCTATGGCAGTTACTCTCTCTTGATACTTAGCGAATTTACGTGTTTCGTGATATGTAAAAGCAGCCCCAGCGGATTTCGAAAGGTTGGACGGAGCGAAAACGTTAAAAACGCAAGTATCAAATAAAGTTCGCTCCGAACGACTTCCATAAAAACCACAGCAGGCGATATCCAAACGTGCATCATGAGCGCGAGATGTAGATATGCGCTCGAAATGAATACTAGAATTTACTGGCAGTAGTGTTGGCTCTTTTTGCACATTATCACATATTTCTGTCAAGGTTTTAGAAAATATATCACGAATTGAATCATGTCTTATCGATGGATGACCTCCGGTGGGACAGGTAAGTGAGTGAGCCAGAGAATTATGTTCACCGCAGGGGCAATGAGAGGGCGCGTCTAGTGGTAGTCTATGATATCGAGCTGCAAGTGCGTCACGAAATTCTACATTGCTAACTCGAGTCCAACGATCACTCGTAGGATATGTGGAGAGCCATGACGAGGCACCTTTGACTTGTAGATGTTCCATAATACGTAACAAATTGTCACCAACATTAGCTACTCGATCTCTAAGCAATGACTTTTGAAGATCAATCTTTGAAGTGCCTATAAGGGCAATGCGTTTGGATTGTTCAGTCCTTAAGTCCACACCGTATAAGCCATTTAAATAAGGAGTGCATATATCTTTTGAGCTTTTAAACTCTTCTATCGCAGTAAAACGTGGGTCAGCAATACCTAGACCACCTAGTCTTATCGGAAGGGAAAATAACGGCCATAAATAATCGTCGTCAGGCAATTTCAAATTAAAAAGCTTATCAAAACGCTTCTGAATGGTGTCATAGAGATCATCGAAACTACCAATTGAACAGTTTGTGGTTCTTTGCAAGTGAATCCATTTATGCTGAAGCGATCTGGTCATACTAGTATAGCTTATCTGCAAATCAAGAATACCCACGTCAGCAAGACGATTTACTAATGAGCAATAATTAGAGATCTTTTGTTCCGTAGTTTTATTTATATAATCATCTGTTCCAATAGGAGCACCGAGTACTAACGTGCCATCGACAACAATGTCGATTCCCGTTTCATTAAAAAGTTTGCGGGTACTATCTGCATTTTCGGGACTAGTTAGTAGAACGCATTTGTTGCTGTTGACATGAAATCCGAAAGCACGGCCGTAGTCACACAAGAATTTGAAAGCCTTGTAAATTTGCACAGGTTCGCCGATTAAATTGCCATCATCCGCGTACCAGAATTGGTTGATGTTAGGAAACTCCTCAGTAATGTTCAACAATAATGGCAGGGTTGCTACGGCAAAAGCTGGCATAGCAAGTACATCACCTTGCGTAAATCCCTCTTGGGATTTGATGAAACTATCACCAGTTGAAAAATTTGAAGGGTTAGCGTAAAAATTGTGTAGTATAGTAGACATAGAGGGACAAATGCGTGATATATTAGCGAGAGCTGCCTTTCGATTTATTCTGTTAAATGCATTATCTGCATCAACAGTGAGAAGAACTGCATTAGGATCTTTTAACAGGCATTCGCGAACTGCGTGCGTGACGCACTCCACTCCAGCTCGTTGACCAGCGCACATTTGCAACCGTCCGCACACTTCTTGAATATCATTGGAAATTATAGAAAGAATGGCTTTCGACATTATTCTCCTACTAACGTCGCCAATACCAATAGGCCTTATTCCCGATTTTTTGGATAAGGCTATTAATCTGCTTGAAGCCAATACATTTATAACATTAGTAGGCATAAGCTCAGTAGCTAAAGATTTTGCGAACGTTGACAAAACTTTAGTCAATTCAGCAGATTCGTGACCAAACTTAGTTAACATCTGTAGCCATGACTGTGCATCAATGCCGGAGGGACCTGCTCCACCTTTAACACGTTTAGCCATACGAATTATCAATTCACTATCGATTGAATCAAAAATCACAGGGTGAAAATTTGGAACTGTGATTGGGAAAGACCAGTTAACAGCATGAGGAACTAATGGGCTCGGTACAGGGTGCTTGTCGAGTAATAATTCCCGAACAGTTTTAGAACCAATCACATCCTCTGGTTGCAAAGGAATGCCATCATAAGAATCGTTGTCTAGAAGATGCATTGCTGTGTTCAGTCGAGAGCTTTCAACCAATGAGACGAATTTTTTGCGCCAATCTCTTGACTTCGAAGGTTGAATTTTTAAGGCTTTCATATTTTGAAGGGCCGAGGCTTCAGCGTATAATCCAGCATAGTCATTATTGAACCACATGTCCAATCGTCGGGATAAAGTTGATTTCAATGATTTGGGAGATTGACGAGAATTACGTTGAAGAATAAGATGTCCAAAGATGATGTACTTAGTAAAAGTTTCCGAATTAGTGAGAGAATCCCTGAATATGCGTGCAAGTTCTGATATAAATTGTTTGGACTCTGAACATTTTGGAAGTCGAAATAAGTTAGGTTTCCATTGTATGACGATCGAGAATATATCCTGTATAGACAATACATCGGACTCTTGACGAGTATTCATTGTGTAATTTATATTTATATGGTTGTTAAGAGGACAATGCCGATGATCAGAGTTTTCACAATCTGAATTCGGTTTACTCAATATGGATATAGCAATATTATTGGAAGCTGTTGCGGAGCAATTTACTTCACGATTGGAACAATTCACAGCTGAGCAATTCAAGCATAGGATATTCTGCTTAGCACATCGACATCCTTTACATTTAGCATTCGGGCCGTTGCATGAACAGCATTTCAGAGTTGTCGCAGGCTTGCCCTTGGGCATTTATTTTGTTTAAGAACAGAATTGAATTGCACTGTAATTTGCTAGAACAGTTATAAATTTTAATAATAATAATCGTTCTTCTATAATCGTTCTTCTATAATCGTTCTTCTATAATCGTTCTTCTATAATCGTTCTTCTATAATCGTTCTTCTATAATCGTTCTTCTATAATCGTTCTTCTATAATCGTTCTTCTATAATCGTTCTTCTATAATCGTTCTTTGTAATTCGTTAGAACAGTTATAATTTTTCTTCAATATTATTATTAATAATAATAATATTTATTATTATTTATTATTATTATTTATTATTTTTTTTTATTTTAAATTTTTATTATTAATAATAAATAACGAATACACATTATACCCGCAAATGGGCATTAGTTCAACGATAGAAATCATTGTCTACAATTTCTTCTGAGAAAACCTGATTCAAGCTGTTTAACATAGTTCCGTCTGACTGTATTGCACCGTTCTTGCGTAAACGTGGGGCTCGTAAACATGCTGAGGCGGAGCGGGCTATTTCAATGGATATTTTCCTTTTGATCCGAGTGAGCGTTTCGGCGTATTCTGCATTCGTTCGGCGAGAGATTGCACCAGAAAGGGTTTTCAGTAATTTGATTGCCTGATCCCCCAATCCACCAGATGAAGATAATACGAACGGAATGAATGTCCCTCGTTCCACCTCCACTATTCTTTCATTGTATTTAGACAATTTTCGTTGTTTATTGTACTGAAAATGTGCTTCGAGAGATCTAGAGCTACTGGCCTGAGCAAAAACCGAAAAAAAACCGTAACGTCTAGAAACGTCCGCTCAAACCAATCGTTGCCAAGTCCAGAACAAACAATATCAAGCCGGGCACTAATGTCACGTGTAGTTGTGCGTTCCATAAATTTTAGATTTGCAGGTACTGTGCTTAGGACCGGCTCCGTGTTCACAGAGTTACACACTCGAGAAAGCTCTATGGCAAGTATGTCCCTTATAGCGTTGTGGCGTATAATAGGAAGGCCCCCGTTTCTACAAGCAAGTGCATGACTTATATCCAGCTTCTCACCACAAGGACAAAAACGATTCGTCAGGTCTGAAGGCACTTGTCCATAACGGCTGGCTATGGCATCTTTGAATTGATTGGAAGATAGATTGTGCTTTTCGGTTGATAGAGGCAATGCACTTAACCACGATGATGCACCTGATCGCATCGCATGCGTAATCGCGTTGTGAACTGAAGAATCGAAATTGTCAGCTACGCTATGTAGTCGCTCTTTCAACCTGCTCATTCGTATGGAAGTAATATCTAGTAATCTTGATTTTTGAATATCATATAGAGCTTCTGCATGGACACCGATGTCATACGTTGATGCGAGAGATAATTGAGCTATCGTACTCTAGACTCAATGTAAAGGTGGGATCCACAATTCCAAGTCCTCCCAGCTTTAAAGGAGATGTGAGTAACACCTTCCAATTCTGATTTAGATTCCAATCTGCGAAAAGGGGAAGAAGAACATCTCTAAGTGCAGATCCCAAGTCCGTTAACCAGTCTTCATGACACTTGCTTGTTCGTAAAGAAAAAATCCATTTCATTTGGACTGAGTTTATCAGGCCGCAGTATGCAACGTGCGGATCGATGTTGGCAACCACTGCTAGTTTTCGCACAAGTGCGGTCCATTTGTATGCTTTCAACCGGATAGTATCTTCCACAAACTCTGCAGACCCTATTGGAGCACCCAAGATCATTGTTCCGTTGATCGAGGTTTTGATGTCTGGTGAGGGAATATCATGAATAGAGATCGGGAAATGCGACACAAGTACACTCTTTTCTGGATTCACATGGTAGCCGAATTTAGGACCCTCGTGAATCAGTAAATCCCATACCGTTTTCAGTTCATCCGACTTTCCAACAAAATTCGCGTCGTCGGCATACCATTTTTGAAAAACGTTGGGGACCGAACGACTGATAAGTGCTATAAGAGGAAGTGACGAGATTGCGAAACCTGGCATCGCGAAGGGGTCTCCTTGCGTAAAACCCTCCATTGAGTAGATGCTACTGCCATCTCCAAGAACCAATTCTGCAGGAGTACTATATATATTATTTAGTACACGTGATAACGAGGGGCATCCGTACTCTATGTTATGCAGTGCTACATTTCGATTTAGAGAGTTGAACGCATTAGAAGCGTCTATGGCTAGCATACACATGTCACGTCCTGATGTATATCTTGCACGTAGTGAGTGAACAGCATGATCGATACCTCCTTTCTGTCCCGCAGCTAGCTGGGAAATCCCGGCCACCTGTTGAATATCCTTTCTCACGATCTCTATTATCGCCTTGCTAACTATTCGTCTTGCGGTGTCCCCGATTCCAATCGGCCGAATGCCACCCGATTTTTTTTGTAGGGCGATTAAGCGACAAGTTGTAAAAGCTTCTAGCTGAATGGGTTCCACTGACTCAGTCGCTAGCCTTATCGCAAATGAAGCAAGGGACCGTGCTAAATTTATCGAGTCCTGTCCAAATTTCGTTAACATGTGCCTCCAGCTGAGTGCGTCTAGGCCAGATGGACCAGCTCCACCTTGAGTTCGCTTGCAAGCACGAATAATACATTGATCGTCCAACACGAAATATCGGCTAGTTTGATGAGTAACTGTTCCAGGTAAGTATTCGGAGAGTAATGCACTATGCATTATAGGTGCTGCTTGAGGATGAAGATCAGATAGTGCTTCCCTAACGGACTTGCCGTTTATGCATTCGTCGGGTGATAGCATTCGGGATAGAGTTTCACCTTCCAAAATGGACGTACTTGCGGCCAACCGTCCACGAGTCACTAAATTTCGATAGCGCTTAGTCCAATCCATATCATTCTTGTCATTCCGCAAAGATCTTTCACTCTGCAGATAGTTTGCCTCGCTGTACAGTTCGCCTATTTTCCCAGATTCCCAAAGTGCTAGTCTGCGCTCCAAGGTTTTTCTTACTATCCCAATTCTCGAAGTTTGTAATCTCTGCAAAATACAATGAGAAAATACTGTTGCCTTTATCAAGGAAAGATTTGCGTCCATCCCATTGCTTGCAACGCACGAATAGAAAGATGTCAGTATCTTGATGACCATACGACTAGCATTACACGCTGGTAACATCAATAAGTTGGGACGCCATTGGATGACATGGTCGTAAACTTGTCTCATAGATAAGACTTCGGTAAGCGGAGATTTAGGTATGTTCATTACGGATTGAGTAGCTGTGAAGTTAATAGAAGGGTTACCTGCAACCTTACTAATTTTAGTTGACTGGGAGGCAGAATCTGAACATCCATCGTAAGGATTCGCATGAACAATTTTCATTTTAGAAGAATTCAGACAATCAGAAACTCGACAATTTGTGCATTTTCTATTGTTTTTCGCACATTTACAACCCTTACAGCGAGCTGCAGGACCATTACAAGTGCAGCAGAGTTGCATTGATGAAGGTTTTCCTCGGACCATTTAGCAAGGATCTTGCTCTTCCGATTGTGAATTGTAAGATGTTATTGTATTTGACTTTTTCTTGATAATCGCTCTTTGTAATTTGTGTATGTTATTTTATCTCAAACTTTTTTTTAAGCTCGTTCTTCTATAATCGTTCTTCTATAATCGTTCTTCTATAATCGTTCTTCTATAATCGTTCTTCTATAATCGTTCTTCTATAATCGTTCTTCTATAATCGTTCTTTGTAAGTACTTTAATAATCAATTCTTTTTTATTATTAATAATAATAATTTTATTTTTTTTTTATTTTTTTTAATAATTGATTTTTTTTGAAAAAACAAACAAACAAATATAGTTATACTATAAATTTTAGTTCATTGAGTTTGCAGGTCGATGTCGAGCAGAACGAGGACCGCGAATACACATCGAAATTGAACGAGTTAACCGAATTCCAATCTTTGACCGTAATTTTGTCAATTCTTCTGAGTAGGAATGATTGTTTTTTATTGCCATCTTCTGTGCAATTCTCTGAATTAATTGTGCAGATGATTTTACTGCTCCACCGAAACATGATAACACGATAGGTGCGAAATTCGCCCTCTCTATGGCAGTTACTCTCTCTTGATACTTAGCGAATTTACGTGTTTCGTGATATGTAAAAGCAGCCCCAGCGGATTTCGAAAGGTTGGACGGAGCGAAAACGTTAAAAACGCAAGTATCAAATAAAGTTCGCTCCGAACGACTTCCATAAAAACCACAGCAGGCGATATCCAAACGTGCATCATGAGCGCGAGATGTAGATATGCGCTCGAAATGAATACTAGAATTTACTGGCAGTAGTGTTGGCTCTTTTTGCACATTATCACATATTTCTGTCAAGGTTTTAGAAAATATATCACGAATTGAATCATGTCTTATCGATGGATGACCTCCGGTGGGACAGGTAAGTGAGTGAGCCAGAGAATTATGTTCACCGCAGGGGCAATGAGAGGGCGCGTCTAGTGGTAGTCTATGATATCGAGCTGCAAGTGCGTCACGAAATTCTACATTGCTAACTCGAGTCCAACGATCACTCGTAGGATATGTGGAGAGCCATGACGAGGCACCTTTGACTTGTAGATGTTCCATAATACGTAACAAATTGTCACCAACATTAGCTACTCGATCTCTAAGCAATAACTTTTGAAGATCAATCTTTGAAGTGCCTATAAGGGCAATGCGTTTGGATTGTTCAGTCCTTAAGTCCGCACCGTATAAGCCATTTAAATAAGGAATGCATATATCTTTTAGGCTTTTAAACTCTTCTATCGCAGTAAAACGTGGGTTAGCAATACCTAGACCACCTAGTCTTATCGGAATGGTAAATAACGGCCATAAATAATCGTCGTCAGGCAATTTCAAATTAAAAAGCTTATCAAAACGCTTCTGAATGGTGTCATAGAGATCATCGAAACTACCAATTGAACAGTTTGTGGTTCTTTGCAAGTGAATCCATTTATGCTGAAGCGATCTGGTCATACTAGTATAGCTTATCTGCAAATCAAGAATACCCACGTCAGCAAGACGATTTACTAATGAGCAATAATTAGAGATCTTTTGTTCCGTAGTTTTATTTATATAATCATCTGTTCCAATAGGAGCACCGAGTACTAACGTGCCATCGACAACAATGTCGATTCCTGTTTCATTAAAAAGTTTGCGGGTACTATCTGCATTTTCGGGACTAGTTAGTAGAACGCATTTGTTGCTGTTGACATGAAATCCGAAAGCACGGCCGTAGTCACACAAGAATTTGAAAGCCTTGTAAATTTGCACAGGTTCGCCGATTAAATTGCCATCATCCGCGTACCAGAATTGGTTGATGTTAGGAAACTCCTCAGTAATGTTCAACAATAATGGCAGGGTTGCTACGGCAAAAGCTGGCATAGCAAGTACATCACCTTGCGTAAATCCCTCTTGGGATTTGATGAAACTATCACCAGTTGAAAAATTTGAAGGGTTAGCGTAAAAATTGTGTAGTATAGTAGACATAGAGGGACAAATGCGTGATATATTAGCGAGAGCTGCCTTTCGATTTATTCTGTTAAATGCATTATCTGCATCAACAGTGAGAAGAACTGCATTAGGATCTTTTAACAGGCATTCGCGAACTGCGTGCGTGACGCACTCCACTCCAGCTCGTTGACCAGCGCACATTTGCAACCGTCCGCACACTTCTTGAATATCATTGGAAATTATAGAAAGAATGGCTTTCGACGTTATTCTCCTACTAACGTCGCCAATACCAATAGGCCTTATTCCCGATTTTTTGGATAAGGCTATTAATCTGCTTGAAGCCAATACATTTATAACATTAGTAGGCATAAGCTTAGTAGCTAAAGATTTTGCGAACGTTGACAAAACTTTAGTCAATTCAGCAGATTCGTGACCAAACTTAGTTAACATCTGTAGCCATGACTGTGCATCAACGCCGGAGGGACCTGCTCCACCTTTAACACGTTTAGCCATACGAATTATCAATTCACTATCGATTGAATCAAAAATCACATGGTGAAAATTTGGAACTGTGATTGGGAAAGACCAGTTAACAGCATGACTTCCGATCCCATCTGAACAATTTAACTGCTTGACTTTCTCATTTTTGTTTGTGGACTTGTAAGCGTACAGCTTGTACGCATTTGCCACATTAAATAAATTTGTATTATTATTATTATGAGGAACTAATGGGCTCGGTACAGGGTGCTTGTCGAGTAATAATTCCCGAACAGTTTTAGAACCAATCACATCCTCTGGTTGCAAAGGAACGCCATCATAAGAATCGTTGTCTAGAAGATGCATTGCTGGGTGTGTCGAGAGCTTTCAACCAATGAGACGAATTTTTTGCGCCAATCTCTTGACTTCGAAGGTTGAATTTTTAAGGCTTTCATATTTTGAAGGGCCGAGGCTTCAGCGTATAATCCAGCATAGTCATTATTGAACCACATGTCCAATCGTCGGGATAAAGTTGATTTCAATGATTTGGGAGATTGACCAGAATTACGTTGAAGAATAAGATGTCCAAAGATGATGTACTTAGTAAAAGTTTCCGAATTAGTGAGAGAATCCCTGAATATGCGTGCAAGTTCTGATATAAATTGTTTGGACTCTGAACATTTTGGAAGTCGAAATAAGTTAGGTTTCCATTGTATGACGATTGAGAATATATCCTGTATAGACAATACATCGGACTCTTGACGAGTATTCATTGTGTAATTTATATTTATATGGTTGTTAAGAGGACAATGCCGATGATCAGAGTTTTCACAATCTGAATTCGGTTTACTCAATATGGATATAGCAATATTATTGGAAGCTGTTACGGAGCAATTTACTTCACGATTGGAACAATTCACAGCTGAGCAATTCAAGCATAGGATATTCTGCTTAGCACATCGACATCCTTTACATTTAGCATTCGGGCCGTTGCATGAACAGCATTTCAGAGTTGTCGCAGGCTTGCCCTTGGGCATTTATTTTGTTTAAGAACAGAATTGAATTGCACTGTAATTTGCTAGAACAGTTATAAATTTTAATAATAATAATCGTTCTTCTATAATCGTTCTTCTATAATCGTTCTTCTATAATCGTTCTTCTATAATCGTTCTTCTATAATCGTTCTTCTATAATCGTTCTTCTATAATCGTTCTTTGTAATTTGTGTATGTTATTTTATCTCAAACTTTTTTTAAGCTTTTTTTTAAGCTTTTTTTAATAATAATTTTTTTTTATTTTATTTTTTTTTAAATAATTGATAAATTAATAATAATACGTTTATAATTTGTCATGTTTTACAATTCTAGCGTCTGGCTACAAACGCCCTGCATGGACATTGATACTACTCGAGCCATCATTCTCGACAAACGGCATCTGTATGTGTGTATTATCTCGGCGTAATTCTGTGGTCCTTGCAAAGCATGCATTGATGCTACCTTTTTTAACACAGTGTTAGCCGCGTTTCCCAATCCACCCGTTGTTGACATAACAAATGGATGAAAATGAGCCCGCTCAATTCTGTTTATACGTTCTTTGTATTTGCCATTCTTCCTTTCCTCGTGATATACAAAGGGATTTGACATGTGACTCGTTGCATACGATGGAGCAAAACTATTAAAAATGCAAATGTCCAGGAAGGACCGCTCCGTCACATGTCCGAATAGGCCGTTACACACAATGTCTGCCCTTGCATTACGATCCCTAGTCGTCGATGTTGCTTCAAATGACGTGGTCTCGGGTACATTCTGTAATATTGGTTCTTGGATTACCCTTCGACATACTTTTTGAATTTGATTCGCAAGTTCACTCTTAATGCTATTGTGGCGTACAAATGTCATTCCTCCAGTTCTGCAAGACAGTATATGTGCGACTTCATTGCTTTTACCGCATTCACACCTTCCATGATTCGAGGTTTGCCGGTCATAACGAGCTAACAGAGCATCGTGAAACTCGCGAGTATTAAGGAACAAATCTTTAGCTCCGTGATTACTGCTGAGCCACGCCGAAGCTCCACTTTTGCTCGCGTTTTCAAAAATTGTAAATAGATCTCTGGGTGATAATTCTATTATACTTTGCCTGTATCGCACTGTCTCTCTCTTGTTACATTCTTTGATTTCTTTGTATATTTGCTTCTGCTGGGTTTCCAAGTCATCACCTATTAGACCTTTCATTGCGGGATTACAAATCTTGACCGAGTTTTCATACTCTGAACCGCACGTTCTTAATTGGTTTATGATTCCCAGCCCTCCAAAACGATTCGGGAGTGATATTATCATCTCAGCTTCGTTGTCCTGACCTATGTATCCCAGCATTTCAGGTAGTACATCATTGAACAGCTTAGAGTGGAATGGCTTTAACCACGCTTGTTGCATATAGCACGTACGTTCAATATACGATAATTTGGGTTGTATCGCCTTTGTTAGAAGTAGATAGCTAGCGAAAGCCTCCTGAGTGCTAACGCTTTGTAGTTTATCTAAAGTATTCTTCCATTTCTCAACTAAATCTGAACATTTGTTGTGCACAAAATCATATTCTCCAATAAAACTTCCTAGATATTTAACTCCATCCTTCCTCATAGCAACTCCTTGTTGAGTTAAAGCAACTGCAGCATTTTCAACTAAATCTTTATGAGCTAATAGTGTACACTTCCGGGGATTGATGAAGTATCCAAAGGATGGACCACATCTCTGTAGCTCTTTCCATATTTTTTCCAATTCTGCTATTGTGCCGACGCATCCCCCGTCATCAGCATACCAAACGTGTTTCGCACCCGGCGCCACTTCCTTTAAACGGTTGATCAGAGGAATGGACGCCAGGGCAAAAGCTGCCATTGCTAGAGGATCACCCTGCGTAAAGCCTTCGGCGGAGTGTAGTACCGTACCATTCACGACCAGATCGGATGTGCGTCCATATGTGTTATGTAGGATTTTATCCAGGGATGGACAAATATATTTTATATTTCTGAGTGCCAGATTTCTGTTTATTTGGTTGAATGCATTTTTCGCGTCTATCAGGAGTATACATGAGTCTGGTGTCTTTTCAAATGCCTCTCGCATTGTGTGAACCGCCACTTCCGTTCCACATCGCTGACCCGCACAAAGTTGAAAATTGTTACAAACAGAAGTGATATCTTTGGATACGTGGTTCAGTACTACTCGTCCAATGATTCTTCGTAATGTTTCTCCAATTCCAACTGGCCTCACTCCTGGGTTCTTATCAAGAGGTACGAGGCGGCTGACTGTGTATGCATCTAATCGTATCGGATCAATTGTGTCCATCGCTATTTTGATTGTAAATTCGCATATTTGGATAGCCAACTTGCTAGATGCATTTCCATGATGTGTCAGAAAGTTTTTCCAGCCATCCGCGTCGACTCCAGACGGACCAGCAGATCCCGTTGTAATCCTCGCTGCATGGATAATGTCAGCTGGAGTCAGGTCACTGAATCTTACGTCATAGTGTTCAACCCTGCCTTCTACATCGCCTTGTAGTACGAATTCTTCATTAACAGGTTCAGGTGTAGGATGAAGATCTTTAAGAATTGATAACACGGTTTGGTTGTCTATAATACTGTCTAAATCAAGATCACCTCGATTTTCTTTTGTATCTAGTGTCCGTGAAGCTTTACCTATCTTGCAATTTCGAACCAAGTTAATAATCCTCTTTATTTCGCATTTGGTTTTTCGACTTCCTAATTTAATTGAGTGATATTTCATTTTTTGTAAATATTCCGCTTCAGCCATGAGTTTTAGCAGATCATTATTTCTCCAAAGTGTGATTCTTCGCGCCAACGTTTTTCTTATAAAACTTGTCTTGCGACTTGGAATGCGTTGTAGAATTAGCTGGCACATTACCGTCGCCTGTTTTAGAGGATCGTAGTCAGTTCGCTTGTCGGTATTAAAGTGCGCGAAGCATTCAGTTAACATATCGATAAATTCCTTACTATCATTACAAATTGGTAAATCCATTAAATTTGGTATCCAATGCTTTAAATTATTGAATAATGTGTCGATTATATTTGCGGAGTTCTGGTGACTTAATGATCCAAAAATATATCCGATAGCTTGTGATTGGTTTCTTGAATCGATTTGGGATCTTAGCGTTTTTTGAGATAAAGCTGCATCTACATCTGTGGTGGCAACGATTGAGTCATTCGAGTTGTGGGTTAGACAAGGATCAACTAGTTTGCGTGTACAGTGTGGGGCTACACAGTTTAAACATTGTTTCTTTGATTTTGCACAAGGACACCGAATACAACGGGCGGCACTTGAATTACAGTTGCAACATTTGGGTATTGAGGAAGGAACACCGCGCGGCATGATGATAATAATATGTGTCAGATTATCCTTTTGTATGTTTATTGTATGTTTATATGTTGTAAATTGTAAGTAGTTAATGGGTATCAAGATAGTTTAAAAAAAGACTGTATGTTTATAAGAAACCAAAAAATTTTTTAATTTTTTTTTTTTTTTTTTTTTATTTTTTTTTTTTTTAATATTATTTTTTATTATAAATATTATTACATTAATATAGGTTCCCGCAAATGGGCCTTAATTTACAATTTTAAAGAAAAAAACCTCACCAAGCCAGTTTTAATATTCAAAAAGTCACTAAATTATTCTTCATTGATTAAACATAAATCCCTTTGAGGACGATTTATAGCTGATCGAGCTCCACGGACACATCGAGAAGTCATCTTTGCAAGGATAACGCTGATGCCACTACGTAATCTGCTTATTTCATCGTTGTATGAGCTGTTATGACTCCTTGCCATGGAGCCCGCGATTCTCTTTAACAGGATTGCCGCTTCCGTACCCGCCCCTCCGAGCATCGAAAATACTACAGGAATAAATGACGCATGCTCTATGCTATTTACTCTCTCAAGATACTTCCTTTTCTTCCTTAGTTCATGATATTCGAAGCATGGTCCGATACTCTTACTGGAGTTAGAGGGAGCGTATGCGTTGAACACGCAGATATCAAGGAAAGTACACTCCGTTCTGTCTCCAAAGATTCCGGAACATGATATGTCAAGTCTCGCTTCACGATCAATAGTTGTACCGTAATTTTGGAAGCATATTTCATCATGCAGAGGGGATAGTTTTGGCTCGATTGCTACGTTACGACAACATTCAGATAATCTATTCGCTAGAAAATCACGGACGGCATCGTGTCTCATTGATGGCAAGCCGCCTAAAGGGCACGAGAAAGTGTGTAAAATTATTATTATTATTTTTTTAATAATAATTTTTTTTTTTTTTTAATCTATTATTATTATTTTACAATCTCTGGGTTACCCGCAAATGGGCCCGTAAATGATAATTAAGTTCAGTTTGGGTTCAAAATTCTGGACGTCCGATTGCAGATCGCGTTCCTCTGATGCATCGCGATGTCATTTTTGCAAGTAATAGGCCTAGACGCGTTCTAAGCTTTGTAAGCTCGTCGGGGTATCTGCTTGCTCGCTTATTTGCCAATTTAGATGCGATCCGTCTTAAAAGTTGTGTGGCATTTTCACCGCTTCCACCTGAGAATGAGAAGACGGCGGGTACAAGAGACCCCCGCTCGAACTCTGTTATTCTTTCGAGATATTTACTGCGCTTTCGCTGTTGGTGGTACTTATAGCAGGACTCTGGTGTCTTGGAGGAGTTGGACTGAGCGAAAGCGTTAAACACGCAAATGTCGAAGAAAGTTCGCTCACTCCTATCACCATACAACCCTGAGCATGCAATGTCGAGCCTAGCATCACGGTCTTTTGTCGTTAAGCCGTTTCTAAAGTCAAAGTTTGGCGGGACTGGTGTAAGCAGCGGCTCGACTTGACGTTATACGATGTTTCTGTTAGCTGATAGGCAATAAAATCGCGCACGGCATCGTGTCGCATCGACGGAAGCCCACCGAATGGGCATGAGAGAGCATGGGCAACTGTATTAATCTGCCTACATTTACATTGAGTTGGTGCGGATTTAGGCGTAATTCCGTATCTAGAAGAAATAGAATCACAAAACTCGATGTTACTTAATCGAGTTGCTCGATTGAATGTAGGATATCCGGATAGCCATGACGAAGCCCCTGTTGTTGAAGCATGCTCAATTGCGGTACACAGAATTCCACTCGCATTGCTCAAAATATCTTCTTGGTCTAGCTTTTCACTAGAGGCTTTTGCTGCCCGTAGATTTTTAATAATTGTCTCCTGCATAGAATTAAGTACCGAGCCAATATATCCTTGTATGCTTGGCTCACACACTGAGGTCGATGATCGATATTCGTTGCTTGGTAACGTGGACGGATCTCTAATGCATAAACCGCCGTTGCGAAAACTCAACTGGCATGTGCGCCATAAGATATCGTCTTGAGAAATATCAATGTCAAAAAGATGTGATATTGTAGACTTTAGTTTCAGTGTCAGAGGTGCGAACCACGCAGAGGGGCATTCATAGCATCGTTGAGTATGTGTCCATTTATGCTGAATAGACTTAATTAAGCACACGTATGCAACCTGAGTGTCTAACTCTCCTACTTTCTTCAACTGTGACACTAATGTGCAAAGGGAGGAAACTGATGATCGTATAAACGTCTCTATGTATTCGGCTGATCCGATTGGTACTCCAAGAACGGGTAAGCCATCCTCAACGATGGAGACTCCAGCGTTATCAAGTAACGATTGGAAAGTCGAGATGTCGTTCCCGTTGGAATATACCTTGCATTTTTCCGGATTCAAGTGTACGCCATATGAGGGGCCGACGGATTGAAGCACCTTAAATGCTTCAATGACATCTTGTGGGGAACCTATGAGGTTGCCGTCGTCTGCGTACCATAACTGTTTAATGTTTGGGCAAGTTCTTTTGATACGGAGTAGTAACGGAAGTGTTGCAGAGGCAAATGCTGCCATCGAAAAGACGTCTCCCTGTGTAAATCCTTCAGCAGATAGTAAGAATTCACTGTCAATTGTTAGCAGTGTCGGCTTTCTGTATAGGTTAGAAAGGACTGTGTTCAATGCTGGACAGATATTTGGCATGTTTAAGAGAGCGGTCATTCTATTCACTCTGTTGAATGCGTTGTCAGCATCTATTGTGAGTAGCACGAATGTAGGATTTCTCTTCAACGAGTCACGAATACCGTGAATAACACATTCGGTGCCAGCACGCTGCGAGGCGCAGAATTGGACGTTCCCGCATATTGTTTGCAGTTGGGGTGATATTATTTTCAATATTGATTTAGATATAATGCGTCTGGAAACATCTCCTATTCCTATAGGACGTACGCCAGGATTTTTGCTAAGAGGAATAAGGCGACTAGCGGTGAAGGCTGTCATCGACTCCTGTGAGATTGGATTTAATGCTAATTGTCGAGCGAAAGATGCAAGTGATTCAGCTAGACGTTTCGATTCTGCCCCAAAGTCAACCAACATTCGATGCCATGCTCTTGCATCTAATCCGGACGGGCCCGCTCCTCCCTTTACTTTCTTAGAGTTGGCAACGATCAGTTCAAAGTCAATAGAATCAAATGCAACTGGGTGAAACTCAGGAATGTCATCGATAGGCCTGCGCAGAATGGCGTCATCAGATTTTGCTGAAGCCATCGGATGCTTATCAATAAGAATTTGTCTCACTGTTTGGCCGTCTATTATTTCGTCTATTCGAAGAGGATGCCCTGTACCATCATTTGATTCAAGTAATTTGACAGCAGCTGTCATTTTCCCACCAAGAACAAGCTTCTGAACAGTTTTCAGAATATCATTATTTAGAGGATCATATAGCTTGTGGGAAGACTGAGACTGGAGAAAACGAGCTTCGTTGAGCAGCGTTTGCATATCTCCGCTTGTCCAACAATCAAGTCTGCGATCGAGAATTTGTTTTAGTTGCTTAGGGTTCGCTTTAGCAGGGCGCTGGAGGATTAACTGACTGATGACAACCGCGAGTGAAAGCGAGCAATCGTTTGTGGATGCTAATTCATATATCCGTGCAAGCTCTGAGATAAATCGCTTAGATCCGATGCATCTTGGTAGTCTAAACAGGTTTGGTTTCCAAAGAATAACTTCATGCAATATCGACTCCACCGAGAGAGTATCTGATGAAGATTGGAGTTGCGAGATGGTTGCAGTTATAGGCTCAAGTTCTGTCTGAAGAATGTTCTGCGGACTTTTTGTTCCAACGTTTTGAGTTTCAGATGTAGCACGTAAGTGCGATGTAAATTGGACATTGGTAGACGCGTGTGTGGACAGCACCGGGTTTTTCCTGGAGCAGTTAGGAGCAGAGCACGTTGTGCAAGGTTTCGAATTGCGCGCACATTTACAGCGAATACATTTGGCTGCACTCGTGTTGCAGTTGCAGCATTTTGATAGCGAAGAAGGTATTCCTCTAGGCATGTAGCGTCGATTTCAGAGCGTTGATACTGAGCACAGTGATTCTTTGTTTGGCAAGTAGCGATGATTTAATAGAACTTATTGAGCTCTGTGGTTGTATGTTATTTTATCTCAATGTAAGAGTTTCAATAACCAAGACTTTTTTTATAATAATAATAATAAATAGAAACAAAATAAATCATCAAACTTGCTTGAAAATTATCAGAAAAATAATAGTCGTATCAATAAGACAGTTTCACTATTTCTGACAAAGTTAATATTAGCGGAAAAACAAAGTCCACATGTCTATAATAATTTGACAGTAGAATAAATCAGATCATCTAACTGAGTCTACGTATTTTATACTATATATAAGTTAAAAATAAAGATAAATAATTAGTAATAATAAATTTATTATATAAAATGTTATACAATTAATGTTTATGTTAATGTTTATATTATTTATTTAAAGTTGCCGGTTGTGCGTGTGGAAATTGTCTAGACAAAAAATTATTTAACGTGGCAAATGCGTGCCAGCGCATGCTTACATGACTACAACAAAACAAAAATGTAAATCATGTGTCGAGAAGGTTTAAACGTAGGAGGTGTTTGAATGTGATAAAGGATAGAGCGCGGCGGACGTCGAGAGGGAGTTGATTCCAGGCGAGTAAGGCGGCAACGAGGAAGGATCGGAGACCGTAGTTGTTGGAGTAATTAGGAACGTGGAGTAAGAGGGTATTACAGTAACGAAGCGATAGCGAGGTGGGGCGAGTATCGTCTAAGAAAGGAAGGGTGATGAACGATGGTGAGCCGACAGCGATGAGACGAAAAGTAACGAGAAGAAGGCGGAGTTTGATGCGGATGTGGATGGTGGGGCAGGAGAGTTGGGCAAAATATGTGGATGTGTGGTCGAAGCGACGGAGACGAAAGAGCACTCGAACGGCGGTGTTGATTATTCGTTGTAGAGGTAGGATGATGGATTTTGGAGAATTGGCGAAAAGGCTAAGGCAGTAATTGATTTTAGGGAAAAGAAGCGATGAAAGAAGAGACATACAAGAACGGAAGTCGATAAGGGGGCGGATACGGCGGATGTCACGGAGAATTAAGTTAGACGAGCGGACCTTGTCACGGACGAAGAGTTTAAGGGAAAGGTGATCATCGAAATGGAAGCCTAAGAAAGTGAGATTGTTGACTATCACTTAGAAAGAGTAGGGAGTAGTGAAATGGGGCGATAGCTAGAAGGAAGGGAGGGTTCGAGCGATTGTTTCTAAAGGAGGGGACGAACGATTGCGGGTTTCCGGTGTGAAGGGAATATACAACTGCGGATGGACGAGTTAAACAGGTTGTGAGAAATGGGAATATCGATGATCATATGAATTTAGGTATGAGGGTAGGCAGGGGATTGGCAGGTGAGGTTTTGCTGGGCAAGGACATGAGAACAGATGAGACTTCGGAAGGTGAGACAGGGAGAAGAAGAAAGAGTTCTGGGAGAATGAGGCTAGGCGGGGCCGAGTAGGATAAGTTGGAGACCGGGCTGTGAGAGAGCAACGTGGATACTTTGCTTTGGAGAAATGACGAATAATCATGGTGATTGATATTGCACGGCGGAGAAGAGCGAGTATGGATTGAGTTGAAAGTATTCCATAGAGTCTTAGTGTTAAGTGAAGTGATGATTTTATGCTGCCAAAAGGAGTTGCATTTGGTACGTAGTAGATAGAGATGAGACCGCCGATGAGCAAGATAGATATCACGGAAAGACGGAGTGATCAAGCGGAAATCACGCTTGAGAGAGCGGTGATTTACTCGAAAAGCATGACGGAGTCGACGCTTTGAGAGTAGGCACGGGAAGTCAAACCATGGGGCACGGTGCAAGCAACGGTGTGGGTGAAGCTTGAAGGGCAAGAGAATATCGAGAATAGATGTGAGTTTAGAATCGAAAAGAAAGGCGAGATCGTGAGGAGAGGAATATGTTATTGTTGGATAGGATGGAGACGATTTGAGTAAGACAGACGGAGAAGTGTGAGGTCAAGATTTCTCCAAGAGCGACGTAGTATTGTAGGTGTGTGAGGAAGGGTGTGGTTGTTAGCGAGATCAAGGGTGACGAGAACGTGATCGGATAGACCTGGATCGAAAATGGATAGTGAGGTGTAGGCAGCAAAATGATCGGGGACAGCAATGATGTCGAGTGCCCCACTAAGGATATGTGTGGGGGCAGTGGAGATGGGATTGTAGTTATAGTTGGATAGAATGTTGATAAACTCGATTGACTCGGTGGAAGAGAAGCGGTCGAGGCGGATGTTGAAGTCGCTCAGAACGATTGAAGGGATTGAGAACAAAGAACAGTAGGACAGAAGGTCAGCGAGTTCATTAACAAATTAGGATGTACGAGCTGATGAACCAGGACGGTATACAATGGCGAGATCTTGAGTGATCGGGTTAGAAGAACGACAAATGAGCAGTTCAAAAGATCACGGACTGGAAGGGGAAATGATTTTGCGAATAGACGCGGGGTGACGCGCGAATGCGACAATGCCGCCATGATTAGAGAATTTAGAAGGGGATTTTCTAAAACGGCGAGCGGATTCGACTAGTGAGCAACCGGCAGAGAGGAAACGGCGGATTGATAGGTCGTCAGAATCGGAGTGTCAGGATTCGGTGAGACAGAAGAGATCGATGGATTGCTTAGTTAATAAGTTGAGGATGAGATCGGATTTATTGAGAATAGATCTAGTGTTGAGGAGGCCTAGGCGTAAACCGTGTGTAGTTGTGGTATAAGCTAGTGGAGAAGACACATAGTGGAGATGGATCACCATCGAATTTTTGGGCGGGTGTGGACAACTTGAAAATTTCCGTCGATGTATCGGATGGAGAGAGATGTGTTTTCCTCGCGACGGCGTTTTTCGATGCGTGCAGATGAGAGTTGAGCGATTTCGGAGGGGTGCTATCGGGAAAAATGTGAGTAGCTGAAGATGACATGAGTTTGAATCGTTGGGAGTGGACAGAAGACGCGTTAGAGCAATGCTTGAAAACAACTTTTAGGAGAAGGGGCTGTGAAGGATTAGATTGAGAAGATTTATTTAGGCGGATGAATGCGACAGGAGAGATGTTGTTGAAAAATGATGGGTTATCCACAGGAACAAGAGACAAGAGGATGGATCTGAATGCGGAAACATCGTGGTCGAGACGTGCTTGTGGAGATAAAGAGGTGTAAGGAGTGATTTTAGTGACGATGACGCGACGAGAAGGAAAGCGTTTTCGTAAAGGAGGACGAGTAACGTGACTTGGTGAGATCACGATAGGAGAGCTGGGAGTTGAGGATATCAATGGAGTAGGTTTGACAGCGGAAGACAAAGAGGATTTCGACAATAGAGAGGGTTGTGAGCGATGTGAGGAAAGGTTATGAGTGGAAGGATTGTGGATGGTGGTGGATGTTAATTTGATTGCGGGATAGAGGTGTTTGAGAAACGAGACAGAAGGGAAGATACGGGGGTGTCGGGAAATGAAGACATGGAATTAGAAGTGCATGTGATGACAGGATCAGTGGGTTGACAAGGGATATCAGAAAAGACTGAGGTGGTTTGAGTGGACACGTTGGAGGTTGATATGTTCTTATGGGAGAGGTCGCGTATGAGTTTGTTGGCACAAAAGCCGTATATGAAGTATTCTTTAGACTTACTGCTGTTGCATGCGATTGTAGTCTAGACGCTGCAGTCGTGTGTCGAGAATTGTAGTTGTAGTTGAGCACAGTTGGTCTCGGTCGTAGCTGTCTTCTTACGTCCTCCCATCGACGTCCTTGTGCGTTAAAACTGTTTAGTTTGCTGGATTGATCTGGAACTGGATTGATTGTATTTACTTGAGATCTCAAACTTATTCAAGGTAGACATAAATATTAGAAATACGCACATCTACGTATTCAAGGATTAAACAGTCAAATTCAGTTTAATTATCGTCTGAGGGATAAATATTTTGAACTCGTGGCACATTTCAAGGATCTCGGAGTTTGGATTTCAAGTAATATATCGACAAAACATCATACTGAATATGCCTGCTCCAAGGCGAATCGCATTGTGGGTATACCGAGAACTTTTAACTCCATTAATTCACAAATGTTCAAACTATTCATCAACGCCTACGTTCTCAGTCATTTACTATATGCATCCCCGTGTGTATATCCACAAACAAATCGATAATCAATAATAAGATATTTAATAAATAAAAATCATTAAGATTATAGAGCGTTTTACGTCGATTAACTGAGCTTGTCAGGTCAATACATTCCTTGCTTTACAATAGTTTTTTAATAAAAGACTTTATTATACACACGAATATTTGAAATGTGTTTTTAAATTCTGTCTGACAAATTTCCCTTCTCCGCTCGGAAATCATTTAACACTCGAAACTGTTGAGAGATGTGTACTCTTGAATGTGTTTCCACTCGTCCGAGGAGCTCGTAAGCAAGCTAAAGACTCTCGAGCTAGTTCGAGAGATACCCTTCTCTTGATTGACACAAGTGTTTCGGCATAATCGGTGCTGTGGCGATTTGAGACGGCACCAGCAAAAATCTTTACGAGATGCAGGCCCTGTTTTCCAAATCCTTCCGACTTTGAAGCGACAAATAGGATGAATACACCACGCTCTACTTCGGGAATGGGTTCGCCATATTTTGATATTTTTTATTTTCATTGCATTCGAAATTCTGATTGACAGATCGAATCATGCTTGATTGAGCAAAAATTGAAAATATGTTGACGTCTATAAACAACATATTAATGTTGTTTATAGTCGTCAATAATCTTCTCAATCTAATCCTTCCCAGCCCCCTCTCCTAAAATTTGTTTTCAAGCATCGCTCTCACGCGTCTTCTGTCCTCTCTCAACGATTCAAACTCATGTCATCTTCAACCACTCGAATTTTCCTCGATCGCGCCCCTTCTGAAATCGCTCAAATCTCTTCAGCCCGCATCGAAAAACGCCGTCGCGAGGAAAACGGCGAAACATCACTCTCCATCCGAAACATAGACGGAAATTTTCAAGTTGTCCACACCCGTCCAAAAATTCGATGGCGCTCCATCTCTCCTATGTGTCTTCTCCACTAGACTCTTTCGCCACAGCACACGGTTTCCGCCTCGGTCTCCTCAACACTAGATCTATTCTCAATAAATCCGATCTTATCCTCAACCTATTCACCAAGCAATCCATCGATCTATTCTGCCTCACTGAATCCTGGCACTCAGATTCCGACGACCTTTCCATTCGCCGTCTGCTCTCTGCCGGTTGCTCCCTAGTCGAATCCGCCCGCCCCCTCAGCTCATGCCCTTCTAAATCCTCTAATCATGGCGGCATCGTCGCATTCGCGCGTCACCCCGCGTCTCTTCGCAAAATCAATCCCCCTTTCAGTCCTTGCTCTTTTGAATTGCTCACTTGTCCTTATTCTAACCCGATCAATCTAGATCTCGCCATTGTATACCGTCCTGGTTCATCAGCTGCTACATCCTTATTTTTTACCGAACTCGCTGACCTCCTTTCGCATTGTTTTTTGTCCTCAATCCCTTCACTCGTTCTAGGCGACTTCAATATCCGCCTAGACCGCCCCTCTTCCACAGATTCCATCCGCTTCATCAACATTCTATCCAACTACAATTACAAACTAATCTCCACTGCCCCCACACATATACTTGGTGGGGCACTCGACATCATCGCTGTCCCCGATCATTTTGCTGCTTACACCTCACTGTCCATCTCTGATCACTTTCTTATCACCCTTGATCTCACTCGCAACCACACACCTACAATCCTACGTTGCCCTTGGAGAAATCTTGACCTCTCCCTTCTCCGCTCTGCCTTACTCAAATCGTCTCTATCATTCCCTACAATAACATATTCATCTCCTCACGATCTCGCCTTTCTTTTTGACTCTGAACTCACATCAACTCTCGATATTCTCTTGCACTTCAAGTCTCACACACACCGTCGCTTGCACCGTGCCCCATGGTTTGACATTTAATGTCTACTCTCAAAGCGTCGACTCCGCCATGCTTTTCGAGTCTATCACCGCTCTCTCAGACGCGATTTCCGCTCGATCACTCCGTCTTTCCGTAATTACTATCTTGCTCTTCGCCGGTCTCATCTCAACCTGCTACGTACCAAATGCAACTCCTTATGGCAGCATAAAATCATCACTTCATTCAACTCTAAGACTCTCTGGCATATTTTTAACTCAATCCTGGCTCGTTCCTCTACGCCTTGCAACATCAATGCTAATGATTATTCGTCATTTCTCCAGACTAAAGTATCCACGCTGCTCTCTCACTCCCCAATCTCCATCCTATCCCACTCTGCCCAGTCTACTCTCATCCTTCCGGAACTCTTTCATCTTCTCCCTGTCTCACCTACAGAAGTATCATCTGTCCTCATGTCCTTGCCCAACAAAACCTCACCTGCCGATCCCCTGCCTACCCACATATTAAAATCTATATGCTCATCGATATCCCCATTTCTCACAACCTTGTTTAACTCGTCCATCCGCAGTCGTATCTTCCCTTCACACTGGAAATCCGCAATCGTTCGTCCCCTCCTTAAGAAACAATCGCTCGACCCCTCCCTTCCTTCTAGCTATCGCCCCATTTCACTACTCCCTACTCTTTCTAAGCTCTTAGAACGCCTCATCTTAATACAAATCAACGCTTATCTCTCCTCATCCAATCTGTACCCTCCTTTCCAATCCGCTTTCCGCTCTAATCACTCGACAGAAATCGCATGCATAAAAGTGTACAACGACTTACTCATTTCTCGAGACAAGGCTCTATATAGTGTTCTCATCTCCCTCGACCTCTCCTCCGCATTCGACATTGTCGACCACTCCGTCCTCCTTTCTCGCCTTCGTTATGATTACGGCTTTTCTTCCTCCTCCGTAGCATGGTTCGCCTCATATCTATCCGACCGTTCCTTTCGCGTCTGTTCTAATTCATCATCCTCCCCTCCCATCCTCTATTTTTTGCGGGGTCCCACAAGGTTCAGTCCTAGGTCCCCTGCTTTTCTCTCTTTTGCTTGGCGATCTCTCTCCATTTATCAAACCTTACTCCTTTAACGTCATGCAATACGCCGATGACATTCTAATCTATGCTCATGCACCCGCACATCGCATACACGATATCGGCATTTCTGCCTCCAACTGTCTTTCTTCTATCTACAAACGTCTCTCCAATCTCCATCTCGTTCTAAACCCCGAAAAGTCCAAAATAATGTGAATCCTTCCCCGTAAACCAAGCATATCTCCTCTCACTGTATCTTTTGCCTCATCGCTCATCTCTATAGTTAACAATCTCACTTTCTTAGGCTTCCATTTCGATGATCACCTTTCCCTTAAACCTCTTCGTCCGTGACAAGGTCCGCTCGTCTAACTTAATTCTCCGTGACATCCGCCGTATCCGCCCCCTTATCGACTTCCGTTCTTGTATGTCTCTTCTTTCATCGCTTCTTTTCCCTAAAATCAATTACTGCCTTAGCCTTTTCGCCAATTCTCCAAAATCCATCATCCTACCTCTACAACGAATAATCAACACCGCCGTTCGAGTGCTCTTTCGTCTCCGTCGCTTCGACCACACATCCACATATTTTGCCCAACTCTCCTGGCCCACCATCCACATCCGCATCAAACTCCGCCTTCTTCTCGTTACTTTTCGTCTCATCGCTGTCGGCTCACCATCGTTCATCACCCTTCCTTTCTTAGACGATACTCGCCCCACCTCGCTATCGCTTCGTTACTGTAATACCCTCTTACTCCACGTTCCTAATTACTCCAACAACTACGGTCTCCGATCCTTCCTCGTTGCCGCCTTACTCGCCTGGAATCAACTCCCTCTCGACGTCCGCCGCGCTCTATCCTTTATCACATTCAAACACCTCCTCCGTTCACACCTTCTCGATACCTGATTCACAGTCTTGTTTTGTTGTTGTCATGTAAGCGTGCGCTGGCACGCATTTGCCACGTTAAAATAAATCCTTTTTTAAACGTCCGCTTTAACCAATCAGTTTTCAATCCTGTGCACGCAATGTCAAGACGAGCACTGATTACTTGACGTAAATGACTTGCTAAACTTTAGTTCGCTAGGAACTGTTGTGAGAGGCTTTACAATAGAATAATTAAATCAGCTTACTGAGTCTACGTATTTAATATAACTATAAAATAGACAAAACAATAATAATGCTAAATCAAAATTTAATAATTAAATAATAAAATAAATACTTGTTATATAATTTGTATCAATTTAAAATAAAAAATTGAAAATAAGATAAATGAGTAACAAATGCGTGCCAACGGCGCGCTTACAAGCCCACTAATAATAATTTAGCAGAAGAGTTCAGTGTGTATGTTCAGTCCATTCGTTAATATTGTTCGTTAAATTCGATCGTTCAGTTCATTCTTTCAATCCGTTCGTTCAGTCCGTTCAGTCCGTTCGTTCATATCTTTATTAAAGTTCGTTCGTTTAGATTGGTCGTTTAGTATGTTCATTTAGCCCTTGCATTCAGTCGGAACAGTTCGTTCGTTGCGTCCAATTGATAACAATATTATTTATATTTACTGCCTCAGCCTTTTCGCAAATTCTCCAAAATCCATCATCCTACCCCCTACAACGAATAATCAACTCCGCTGTTCGAGTGCTCTTTCGTCTCCGTCGCTTCGACCACACATTCACATATGTGAATATGTGATACATATTCATATGTTAATATATCACATATTCACATTCCCAACTCTCCTGGCCCACCATCCGCATTAAGCTCCGCCTACTTCTCGTAACTTTTCGTCTAATCGCTGTCGTCTCCCCATTGTTCATCAACCTTCCTTTCTTAGACGACATTCGCCCCACCTCGCTATCGCTGCGTTCCTGTCATACCCTCTTACTCCACGTTCCCAATTACTCTAACAACTACGATATCCGGTCCTTCCTCGATGCCGCCCCCGTCGCCTGGAATCAACTTCCTCTCGACGTCCGCCGCGCTCCCTCCTTTATCACATTCAAACACATCCTCCGTTCAAACCTTCTCGACACATGATTTACATTTTAGTTTTGTTGTGGCCACGTAAGCGTGCTCTGGCACGCATTTGCCACGTTAAAATAAATCCTTTTTTATTATTTATCTTTATTTTTATATATCGTATAAAATACGTAGACTCAGTTATCTGATCTGATTAGTTATTGTCAGAAGACTTGAGATTATGAATATACAATCTTTGAAGACTAGTCTAAACTTAAACGATGTGTTTGATTTAAAAGATTTTCCATGTGCCTCATCATGCTTTGTCCGGCATTATTCGTATTCGCTCAGGCCGCTATTTACTTGGACATTCTTTTGTTTTGGAGCGTCAGCGGTTGTTCATACGAGGCCACTACAGTTTAACCACCGAACTATGAAGTTGTGGAATTCGTTTAGCACGAGTACAGTTGAAGCTGATTCGCTGGATAAATTCAAGCATAGTATTATGAGCAAAATGGATGTTTTGCTACTACAGAACACAAATCGCTGATCTAATTTTATTTATTTTTTATAGGTAATTTGATGCAACTATTGATCTATGCTTATATTGTTGTCTTGTATAATAATATTATATTTGTAATATTAATAATGTATTAATGTTATATTATTATATTATATTATATTAATATATTATTGTTATATTAATAATATTATATTATATTTGATAATCTCGTTTTCCTAGGCTTCCATTTTGACAACCGACTTTCACTTTAACCTTTCGTTAGAGATAAAGTACGCTCATCTACCTTGATACTCCGCAACCTCCGTCAAGTTCGTAGATTGATCGATTTCCCTTCTTGTATGACTCTCATATCATCTCTCCTTTTTTCTAGACTCGATTATTGTCTTAGTCTATTTTCCAACTCACCTAAATCCACTCTTATTCCCCTACAACGCATCGTCAACGCAGCTGTCCGAATTCTCCTCCGTCTTCGTCGTTTTGATCATACATCCTACCATCTTGCTTCTCTCGATTTGCCTACAATTTATTGTCGTGTTCAAATTCGTATTCTTATCGTTGCTTTCCGCCTTATAACGTTTCATACCCCTTCATTTCTCAACCTTCCTTTTCTTGATAATTCTCGTACTGTTTACTGTTCCTTGCGTTCCTGTAATTCCCTTCTTTTACATGTCCCAAACTACTCTACCTCATTTGGACTCCGCTGCTTCCTGGTGGCTGCTCCTCTATCGTGGAATCATCTGCCCATTCATATACGCCAATCAACTTCCCTGCAGTGCTTCAAACGACAAATCCGATCCCATTTTAACAATTTAACTGCTTGACTTTCTCATTTTTGTTTGTGGACTTGTAAGCGTACAGCTTGTACGCATTTGCCACATTAAATAAATTTGTATTATTATTAATATGGAGATAAAATTTATTATTAAAATTAAAATAAAAATCAATTTTTATGAATTTATTTTTATGAATAATTTATGAATTATTTAAATTGATAATTATTCATAATTATCAAATAATTTATGAATTTTTTGACTAATAAAAAAAATTTTGGTTTCTTATAAACATACATTTGAGATCTAAAGTAAATACAATTTGAGATAAATAACATACAAACAATTAAGAACGATTCCAGAAGAACGATTCCAGAAGAATTACTTATTATAAGTAATTATAAGTTACATTGAGATACAGACAAACGAGCCACCGCTCATCGGCTGTTGTATACTAATAATACAATCTTAAGTAAATACAATCTAAAGTAAATACACGACCTGATATTAGCAGACCACAATTACGGGCAGACGTAAGGGAAACGATATTCCTGAATTCATATCAAGACAAGTAGGATGTGATGGTGATGGCTGCAATGTCTGGACTACAGTAACTGTACCACATAAAGATGCTGATACATTGAGTAGAAGAAAATTCATATGTGGTTTTTGTACTGCGTCAATCGTATTTTGTAGTTCACCGACATCAGCAAAGGACAATGCTCATTTTAACTTAAAGACATCCAAGATTCAAGAACAAATAATTGACAAAGAATCTAGCATATGCCAGAGCAAAATCACTACGCCGATGTCGTTACACGTCAATTCAAATAAGGAACCAGACGTAATAGATGCTTCAAGTTCGACTCGCATTTGGACACGAGGACATAAACATTCACGGACGGTATATAAACAAAGAAGAAATATCAATGACAGCACTGTGATGGCAAACGACAAGGATAAAGTTACACCTGAGAGTATTACTAAATGGCCTTCACCTTTATCTGACATATTCGCGGAACACAGTCCTAAGAACCACAATATATTGATTTCTACTCCTGTTCGACCAAATAATGTATTGAAGCAGCCTTTAAGTAGAACGCAGACAAGATACGATGATAGAGTGTGCAATGATGTGGCAGTCGGAAATGAAAACGAACTGAAATCCAATGATTTGACAGATAAGACATTTGTTGAAATTATCAATATTAGGAATCGTGCTAGAAACAGAAATAATTGCGTAATTTCTGCTAACATCACTGAATCTTCTGCAGACAACGTTCAGACCCGTGTGGATGATGACGTAGTTTCTATTCGTAAGGTCTTTTCGGATATATTCGTTCAGGGTGAAGAGAATATTGCGCGTAGTCTCAATGTCAAAAGCTTATTTCGTCTTGGTAAAAAAGCACAACACAAACCACGATTACTTAAAGTAGTATTTGATTCTGCAGATAATACAAGAGCAGTTTTAGCTAGAGGTTATCGCTTGAAAGGTAAGACGACAAAAATTTTTAAAGATCTCTCGGTTGAGGAAAGATTGTTGCTTAATAATGCTCGTGCTAATCTAGCATTTAGAAGATCGAATGGAGAGACTGATCTAATGATAAGAAATTTTCGAGTAGTTCGTCGGCGACCATTCGTGCGTTGGTGAGTTTGGAGAGTTCTTCGAGGGATTCCATTTTACAATTAGGAAATCTAGCGCGCATTGATATCACATCCAACATTACTACTCAATTACCCTCTGCTTCTGGTATTAGTGTCGCCTATACTAATTTAAGGAGTATTTTACCAAAATTTGATGAACATAAGGCATGGGTCATCTTAAATAAACCAGCGATCCTGGCTCTCACTGAAACATGGCTGCATCGTGATATCCCCGATGGTTTAATTGCTATTATGGGATATAATTTGGTGAGAGCTGATAGAGAGTCTCGGAAGGGTGGAGGTGTTGCACCCTTAAACATTACTTCCACTCGTAATTTTAAAAATGAACTGGGCACGTGTGAGTTTCTCTCAGTCATTGTTTCACACTTCGGAGGTCCCTTATGTATTGCCGTGTGCTACAGGTCGCCGCAATCATCCGTATTGAGTCATGAATTCTCTACACTAATTAGTCAATGTTCTGAGCTTGAAGAATATCTACTAGTTGGCGATTTTAATATACCCTCAGCTGGTCACATCGGGAATTATGTTTTGGATAGTAGTTCTTCCAAGTCAGATGCGGATTTATGGAATTTTCTTACAAATGATCTCATGTTAGAGCAACATGTGCATTCGCCCACCAGATTCGTGCAAAACCAGGAATCTTGTCTAGATTTGGTATTTTCCAAATTAATTACAAGTGTGGGTAATATGAGCTATCAGAGTCCTATTGGATTGAGCGATCATTGCATGATCTTATTCAATTATTTTTCTAGGTGTATGATCCCAAAACTGGAAAATTTGATAGTGTCGAAAAGATCTTGGCAACAAATTGATGAAGACTCATTACGAGAGGCGGCACTAAGAACATCATTCAACTGTGCTAGTGAAGACATTGAGGTAAGGTGGCATGTTATTGAATCAGGTTTAGTAGCTCTTGCAGATAAGTTTGCACCACTCCGTAGATTACCAAAAAGTAAAGCTAAATACCCTCCTTGGTTTGACACTGAATTGCGATATGCTCTCAAACATAGGAATCGTCTATTTGAACTAAGCCGTCATCAGAATAATTTTAAAAAGCGTCATACAATGTTCCGAAATTTCGTCAATCGCCTTAAGATTACAAAAAGGCAAAGTTTTGAAGATCAATTAGCTTTACAAATTGATACAGAACCAAAAAAATTTTGGGCTTATGTGAAAGGATCCAGAGCTCTGCTACCAGCAATTTCATCTTTAAGAGACGGTAACACTCGAGTGACATCGCCAGACAGCATGGCAAAATTGTTTGCATCCGCTTTTGAGCTGACACCAGATGCTTTCTCTAGCATATGTGGAGATGCAGCATCACGACAGGTAGAAATTGGTTCTCCAGTTTTAAGGATAACAGCACATGAGGTTTTTGTTGAATTGGCTAGGTTATCTAGATCATTAGCGGCAGGCCCTGATGATATTGACCCCCAACTTCTTAAGTTACCTGCTCCTGTTCTGGCTGCGCCATTAGCCTCCATATTTGAGCTGAGCTTGCGCATTTCGAAGTTACCTGCTGCCTGGAAAAAAACGATTGTAGTACCAATTTATAGAAATGGTGAAAAAGATGATCTGAATAACTATAGGGCAATAAGTCTAACTAGTGTTGTATGCAAAGTGATTGAGCGCATACTAAACAGACGCATATATGATCATTTGAGTTCGCTAAGAATTCTCAATAATGCACAGCATGGATTTCGCCCTCGGCGTTTATGTCTTACAAACTTATTACATGCTCGTGAAGATTGGGTTGGATATGTTGCTAACGGGTACTGTATCGACGTAATATTTCTTGACTTTAGTCGGGCTTTTGATAGGGTGCCCCACAAAATGCTAATTTCCACCCTTGAGTCTTATAAAGTCAATCGCTCCATTATAAGCTGGATTCAAGATTTTCTTAAAGATAGATCCTTTGCTGTTCGTGTAGGTCAATGTCTATCGTCTTATCACCTCAGGAGTACTACAGGGATCAGTCTTAGGACCCTTGTTGTTTAACATATAAATCAGCTACTAGATTTAATTGAGGACTGTAGTGTTTTAGCTTTTGCCGACGATGTAAAGGTATGGAAATTGATTAAAACCAACAAGGATCGAAATGACTTTCAAAATATCCTAAACATTGTTTATCGATGGTCTTTAAACACTGGAATTACATTGAATATTAAAAAGTGTGCACATATGAGATTAGGTCATAGCAATGTGAGTCAAGAATATTTTATTGGCGATGAGTTTGTTGTTTCCACGCAGTCCATTCTGGATCTTGGTATAATTGTTCAAAACAATCTGAAAACACGTACTAACACTGATAGGATTTGTAACGCAGCAAGAAGAATGACCTATATTGTCGAAAATTGCTTTAAAGATTTATCTCCTGTTTGTGTTGTGCGTTTATATAATGCTCTTATAAGACCGATATTAGAATATGTGTCGCCATCAGTCTTTCCGTGTACGCGTACAGAACTTGATCAATTAGAGCGCATACTTCGACGGTTTACGAAATTATGTTCTCAGGTACGATATCTTCCCTATGAAGCACGAATAAAAAGTTTAAATATGCCAACAGTGCGTGAAAGGTTCCTTCTTTTCGACCTTCTAGCTATGTATCGACTAGTTAATAAAGATGAAAATTTTCCAGCAAATAGAGTTGAACTCAATGAACGGGATGGACGTAGAGGGCACTCGAAAGTACTAGTAGTACATGAGCACGGAAAATACCCTCGTCATTTCCGACTGTCTCATCGAGCGGTGAATATTTGGAATCGTCTTCCAGTTGATGTCGTTGCGGTGCATACAATCAATGAATTTAAATCCAATATAAAGAACTGGATTCGAAATGAGAACGAGTGGTGGTTGCTGCAGTACCCATGGTTCTGATATATATACTGAACGATTTTTTTTGATTTTTTTCTTGTATTTATTTGCTTTTTATGTGAGCGGTCAAAACAGCCTTATGGCTATGACCTGCATTAATAATTTTTTTTAAAGAGAAAAATTTATTTATAAAACTAAAACAAATAAAGTTAGATCAATAATTAGCTGCTCTCGTCAGCCTCACTGATGGCTACAACGTTGTTTCGGGTTTTGTTAACGGATCCTGGTTTTGTTCTTGCGCTTCGAAGACACGCGCTGGCTGAACGGGAGATCCCAAAGGCGACACGGCGCTTAATGCGTGACACGATGTGCGCGTACGATTCATTTCCTCGGCGAGCCTTAACTGCAGCAATTTTCTGGAATAACCCATTCGCCTCCTTTCCCATGCCACCGGATGATGAAAAAATGAGTGGAATAAATTTGCCCTTTTCAACAGTCTCGATTCTTTCCCAATATTTTGAATTCTTTCTGGACGAGTTATATTCGAATGCGGAGTCAACAGATTTGGAAACGGTCGATTGAGCAAAAATGCTAAATAGATTGACGTCAAAAAATATTGACGTATTAATTTTATTTATTTTTTTTAGATTAAATAATATTTATTTCGAATGTACAGAAAATAAGGTTCCCTCAAATGGGCCACTACTGTCATAATTCGTAAATGTACAAAAGTTATGAAACATTCCAACGTAGAAAGAAAAAAAATAATGCATTCATCCAATTGAAGCTATTCCAGTCACCGTGTTCCCCATGGGCCGATTAAATTCACCGATTCGTGATCGTGGAGCCCGCATGCAGCAGGAAATAGAACGCGCGAGAATTATACTAAATCGTGTTCGTAAAAGCGAAATCATATCGCTATAGCTTCGTTGCAGTTTGAAGGACATCCTTGCAGCGATTGTCTGCATCAACCGTTTCGCTGTCGGACCAAAGCCTCCAGTAGCTGCCAGGACAAACGGTATGAAAGACGAGTGTCCAATTTCACTAATTCGTTCCTGATACTTTGCTCTTTTCCGATTCTCGTGGTATTCGAAACTTGCATCGACAGTCCTTAGGTGATAAGATGGAGCCAAGTTGTTGAAGACGCAGACATCTATGAATGTCCGCTCCAACCTACCACCGAATAAACCGCCGCATACAATATCAGGATGAGCATCTTCTCCGCGGGCTGTGGTCGAGCACTGAAATACAAAGTCATTTGTAACGGGCTGGAGTGCGGGTTCAATCCCGACGCCGTTGCATATTTCAGATAAGGCGGAGGCCAAAACATCCCTTACCTCATTGTGACGAATAATTGGGAAAGCCCCTCTTTTGCACGACAATGCATGGGTTAGACAGATATCATCTCCACATTCGCACTTTTTCGGTAGACTAGATAAGGACCAGTTATACCTTGCAGCAACCGCATCCTGAAATTCGAATTTTGTCATGTTAAATCCCGACGCTTTAAGAGGACTCGTTTGAAGCCAACTTGAAGCCCCTTTGATCGATGCATACTGTAGAAGCTTGACTGTTTGAATTGAAGTACGTTCACGTAAACCAACCAATAGTGAAGCAGAACGCAATCTGTTGTCGCTAGCAATATCTTTCAGAGCTTGGGTTTGTAGCCTATCTACTTCGAGAATATTATCCGACTGGTCAAAAGCTCTGCACAACCGTTTTGACGCGTTCAGCACGTATGGAGCGTCTACGCAAGGATCTCGAAATCCCATACCTCCGAAACTCAAAGGGAGACTACAAATCAACTGCTCAGTTTCGTCCAGTGTGTGCCCAAATACATCGAAAGCGAACTGCCCAAATATTAGCTGTCTAATTTCAGAGAACCAACCCGGATCACATTGGGTTGTCCTGCATAAATGTAACCACTTTGATTGACAGGCTTTGACAAAGGCGACATATGCTGACTGGGCATCATGCTTTGCCGCATTGGCAAGTTTCCTGATCAAACAAGACCATTTGGATATGAGCTCACCACTCATATTCTTGACAAATTCGGCGTCTCCAACAGGTGATCCTAGCAGTTTGACACCCCTTGTCTCAATACGGACGTTGTATTTTTCAAATCGTTTTTCGGTTTCTTCTAGCTGTTCAGAATGAATCATCACAATTGATTTATTGGCGTTAACAAAGTAGCCATGCTGATGACCAAATGATTCGAGTAGGTCCCAAACTCGAGTAACGTCCTCTAACGACCCCATAAAATTTGCGTCGTCCGCATACCAATACTGACTTACGTGCGGAACTGACTCGCGAATTCGATGAATAATTGCCAGCGAGGACACTGCAAAAGCAGCCATAGCTAGAGGATCCCCTTGTGTAAATCCTTCTTGGGATCGCAAAGAACGGCCACAACACACTAACTTTGACGGCTCTGAATACGTATTATGCAGAATACACTCAAGAGCAGGACAAATAAAAGGAACGTTAGCTAGTACAACCTTCCGATTTGCCGTATTGAATGCGTTCTTTGCATCCACGGAAAGTAACACATACTGATCATTGACCGTGATAGTCTCGGAAACTCTGTGTATGATGTACTCCATTCCACCGCGCTGTCCACTACACATTTGAACATGCCCAGACACTGCCTGAAGATCCTTTCCTATTAAGCTCATAATTACCTTTCCCACAATACGGCGAACTATCTCTCCTATGCCAATAGGGCGCACGCCTGGGTTCTTATCAAGAGCCACAAGACGACTTACTGTAAAAGCATCCAGAATAGATGGGTCAACACGTTCACTTGCTATCCGAATTGCAAAAGAAGCAATGGCGTCTGCTAGTTTTCGTGAATGAGGACCAAATGAACTGATCATTCGTCTGAAAGCAACAGCATCCACTCCAGATGGACCGGCGCAGCCGTGAGTCCTCATTGCTGCTTTGAGTATGATCTGCCCATCGATTGCAGAGAACACAACAGCGTGATGAGGCATGCAGCCTGGTAGAGGAACATTCAGGATTGATTCTTTATGGATAGGCTTTCCTGGCGGGTGTAAGTCCAATAAGATATCGTATATAGTTACTCCGTCAATCTCATCGTCAGGTTTGAGTAGAGGCAGAGACGCATATTGAGAATCTAACGTCCGAATAGCGGCATGTGTTTTTCCAGACTGCATCAGCCTAGAGAACACTCCACTCTCATTTTGATTTGTAATACGAACACTCTTCGTCAAGCCTTGAACTACTTTCTGTTGCAGAGCAAAAGCCTCTTCAAATAAATCATGGATTTGTTTATCTGCCCACATTTGAGTACGCCTCTCTAGGGTTTTCCGAATAACTGCGGCTTTTCGGGATGGGATTCGCTGCAGTATGAGCTGACAAATAACTGTAACTTCTTTGAGCGCGATACCTTCATTTGCAGTACCCTCACCAACATCCAAGTACCTCGAAGCCAATAAGTCTATGAACCGATTGCTAGCTTGGCAAATGGGTAAAGATAGTAGATTCGGTTTCCAAAGAATGACTTTATTGTACATAAAATTAATAGAATCTTCATAGCTGCATGGCATCCTTTCAGCGGACAGGCGATCATTGAGTAAATCGCGACTGGCAGCGGTCGGTCGGGGGTTTAAAAACACATGGTTAATTGTACGGACATCCTCCTGGATGGGCGCTATGGAATTAGCCGGCTCTTTAACTGTGGTTACGTGGCTACTGGTTGAGCAGCTAGTGGAATGGTCAACTATTATCGGTGAATTTCCTCGGTTGGTGCAGTTCGTAGCGGCACAGTCCGTGCAATATGTGCTTGCCTTTGCGCATTTGCATCCCTTGCAGACTGCGTTCTGCCCGTTGCATCCACAGCATCTGGGTGAATTTCGAGGTTTGCCTTTTGTCATTTCGAGGTCAACTTAAATAGCGCACCCCGGGATGTGCCCTTGGCGTACGGCTTCGTTGACTGTTAGATGTCCAAATGTAAAAAATTGTAGGTTTACTTGTAGAACGTGACAAATTGTATTTACTTTAGATTGTAATTTGTGTAATTTGCTAGAACAGTTATAAATTTTCTTCAAATTGACGTTTTTTTTAATATTATTTTTTATTATAAATATTATTACATTAATATAGGTTCCCGCAAATGGGCCTTAATTTACAATTTTAAAGAAAAAAACCTCACCAAGCCAGTTTTAATATTCAAAAAGTCACTAAATTATTCTTCATTGATTAAACATAAATCCCTTTGAGGACGATTTATAGCTGATCGAGCTCCACGGACACATCGAGAAGTCATCTTTGCAAGAATAACGCTGATGCCACTACGTAATCTGCTTATTTCATCGTTGTATGAGCTGTTATGACTCCTTGCCATGGAGCCCGCGATTCTCTTTAACAGGATTGCCGCTTCCGTACCCGCCCCTCCGAGCATCGAAAATACTACGGGAATAAATGACGCATGCTCTATGCTATTTACTCTCTCAAGATACTTCCTTTTCTTCCTTAGTTCATGATATTCGAAGCATGGTCCGATACTCTTACTGGAGTTAGAGGGAGCGTATGCGTTGAACACGCAGATATCAAGGAAAGTACACTCCGTTCTGTCTCCAAAGATTCCGGAACATGATATGTCAAGTCTCGCTTCACGATCAATAGTTGTACCGTAATTTTGGAAGCATATTTCATCATGCAGAGGGGATAGTTTTGGCTCGATTGCTACGTTACGACAACATTCAGATAATCTATTCGCTAGAAAATCACGGACGGCATCGTGTCTCATTGATGGCAAGCCGCCTAAAGGGCACGAGAAAGTGTGTGATATCGAGTTTTGTTCTTTACATTGGCAGTATTTCGGTGATGAGGGATGGAGAAATCCGTATCTGGTGGCTAGTGCATCTTGAAAGACTGTATTACTTATTCTGGAAGAATAACTGTTTGTTGGGTATGTTGACAACCACGAAGATGATCCAGATACTGATGCATGCTCGATGGCATTCTTGAGAGTAGGGTCGACCTGATTTATAATGTCATTGCGATTCATCCTTTCCGCTTTTAAACGGTTAGCACGAATTTCTTTACATAATCTGTTTTGATTATTTATTAGATCTAGCCCCTAACGTCTCCTAAACATGGCTCGCACACAAACCCTTCAGTTCCGCCACGAGCGGCTTGTGTCCAAGCTCGCCACATCCTCCACGCCGGCGTCTACCTGGCTTGTCTCCTTTGCCGTATTTGCAGCTGATTCGGTTGGCGCGGCCAATGCTTGCAACGGAACCCCACATGATTCGCTTTCGACTGATGATAGTCGAGTTAATAAACCAGCGATATCATTGTATGGTTCAGTATTGAACATACGACGCTTCGGTGTTTCCATTATCGTCTGTGGGGCATCAGATAGTGGGTGGTTGCGTCCATTCAACGACGCTAGGAATGCCCGAGCATTTCCGCGCATGAGGGCCAACGATGCTCTTTAGAATAGGTGATCTACCGTTTTATAATATTCAATCCCAGTTGTGGCGGATATCTGTCTTGCTATCGATCGCATGAGACGTTCGCCTTGGTCGTTCCAGCCCCCATACGTCTCTACTACTGCCAGTATAAATTGATAACCAGCGGACTCCATACGTGCTCTATACTTTCTCTCCTTGACATTGACTGCATACATTGTCGCTGCATAGCCTGGCGTTATTGATGCGTTTGCTATGTACGCTGATTGTTGTGGATGTGTTACAGCGAAATCAACTGCACGAGGAGGGTCCCCATGAATCAAAACGTCTGCAGGTCGTTCACGAAGGTCTGGTATAAGGTTCCTTACCTCCAAAGCGACATGCATTCCTGCAGATTGAGCGGCATGAAAGACCACATCGCGAATTCCGTTGTGTCGCAGTCCCGGGTAACCCCCATATTGGCAGGTCAGCGCATGTAGGCCGACTGAATCAGCGGGGAGAAAGCATCGCCCACACCGATCTCCAGGTGAAAATAGAGGCGCACCAAGCCAAAATCGAGTTAAGGCGCAAAACTGCGAAGGGAGAATGTCCATTCCGAGCGCTTTATTTGGGACCACTCGTAACCAGGAACTGGCGTGAGGGCGTGACACAGCCAGCAATCGAGCTCTGTTGAAGTGGTGAACGTCCGTAAGCATTTGCTCGTGAACTTTATTATCGAGGAGCATTGATAGCTTGTGTTGACTGTCAGATTGCATTATTATTGGTGATTCATGTAGTGAAGATAATCTCTCGATAAAGTCAGATAGTCCTGGGAAAGTATTGACAGAAAGTCCCCATTCGGCACATACCCTTTGTACACTGGCAATGTACGCACAAGGTGTATGCTTCACAGTTTCACGGATCCCGAAGCCACCCAACCTTAAAGGAAGCGTAATTTGGGTTCGCATCTGAGGGTTTAGCTGGACATACGTCATCTCGCTAAAAGCGAAAATGGTCGAATCATCAAAACTTTTGTAAAACGTGTTGCCATAGTCAGGATCAATCGTTCTCATCAGGTGGTTTATTTTCGGGGCACTTGCGCAATGTCGCAGTAGTAAGTAAGCGACCTGTGTATCAGGAATGGTGGTTATCAAATCGATTTGACTTCTTAATTTTGGCAAATTTACTCTCATCAACTGATCATTAACGAAATCTTGGCACCCTATAGGTGTGCCGAGCAATCAAAAATTTTTACTTTCATTTAGTATTGGTTGAGATGCACATGCCTCTGAGAAAGTTTGCAAGGCTACGGCAGAGCCTATAATCTCGGTCTTTTGCCAGTTAAGGTCCAAACGGAGTAGAGCAAACTCTCTTTCTAGGTAAGCCAGCGCATCAGCTACTGCTATTGGATGCCCTTCGATTATGCCGTCATCAAAATACCAGCGGTTTAAATGTATTCCATGTAAGCAACCAACCGAAGTGATGCAATCATGAATTGCCAATGAAAATAGAGACGGTCCTAAGGGATCTCCTTGTTGTACACCTTGGCATGATCGAAGGGGCTCCAAATTTTCGAATCGAAGCAATGATGGCTCACAACAAGCAATCACAACAAGCAATCACAACAAGCAATCACAACAAGCAATCACAACAAGCAATCACAACAAGCAATCACAACAAGCAATCACAACAAGCAATCACAACAAGCAATCACAACAAGCAATCACAACAAGCAATCACAACAAGCAATCACAACAAGCAATCCCAACAAGCAATCACAACTTACAATCTAATATACATACATAAATACAATCAGGATTGATCTGGAATTGGAAACATCTTACAATAAATAACATACAACATAAGCAATCACAACAAGCAATCACAACAAGCAATCACAACAAGCAATCACAACAAGCAATCACAACAAGCAATCACAACAAGCAATCACAACAAGCAATCACAACAAGCAATCACAACAAGCAATCACAACAAGCAATCACAACAAGCAATCACAACAAGCAATCACAACAAGCAATCACAACAAGCAATCACAACAAGCAATCACAACAAGCAATCACAACAAGCAATCACAACAAGCAATCACAACAAGCAATCACAACAAGCAATCACAACAAGCAATCACAACAAGCAATCACAACAAGCAATCACAACAAGCAATCACAACAAGCAATCACAACAAGCAATCACAACAAGCAATCACAACAAGCAATCACAACAAGCAATCACAACAAGCAATCACAACAAGCAATCACAACAAGCAATCACAACAAGCAATCACAACAAGCAATCACAACAAGCAATCACAACAAGCAATCACAACAAGCAATCACAACAAGCAATCACAACAAGCAATCACAACAAGCAATCACAACAAGCAATCACAACAAGCAATCACAACAAGCAATCACAACAAGCAATCACAACAAGCAATCACAACAAGCAATCACAACAAGCAATCACAACAAGCAATCACAACAAGCAATCACAACAAGCAATCACAACAAGCAATCACAACAAGCAATCACAACAAGCAATCACAACAAGCAATCACAACAAGCAATCACAACAAGCAATCACAACAAGCAATCACAACAAGCAATCACAACAAGCAATCACAACAAGCAATCACAACAAGCAATCACAACAAGCAATCACAACAAGCAATCACAACAAGCAATCACAACAAGCAATCACAACAAGCAATCACAACAAGCAATCACAACAAGCAATCACAACAAGCAATCACAACAAGCAATCACAACAAGCAATCACAACAAGCAATCACAACAAGCAATCACAACAAGCAATCACAACAAGCAATCACAACAAGCAATCACAACAAGCAATCACAACAAGCAATCACAACAAGCAATCACAACAAGCAATCACAACAAGCAATCACAACAAGCAATCACAACAAGCAATCACAACAAGCAATCACAACAAGCAATCACAACAAGCAATCACAACAAGCAATCACAACAAGCAATCACAACAAGCAATCACAACAAGCAATCACAACAAGCAATCACAACAAGCAATCACAACAAGCAATCACAACAAGCAATCACAACAAGCAATCACAACAAGCAATCACAACAAGCAATCACAACAAGCAATCACAACAAGCAATCACAACAAGCAATCACAACAAGCAATCACAACAAGCAATTACAACAAGCAATCACAACAAGCAATCACAAATGACGAGGGGAAAGCCGAGCAAAGATATTCGCTGCTGTACATGCAATGGTCAAGCAGCACGGTGCAAAGGATGTGTTTGCGCTCGCTCTAAGAGGAGCTGTAACAATTGCGGCTGTACATGCAATGGTCAAGCAGCACGGTGCAAAGGATGTGTTTGCGCTCGCTCTAAGAGGAGCTGTAACAATTGCCGTGCCAGTAACTGTCAGAATAAATCTGCAGCAATCGCTGATGTATCGGGCGGAACCAATTTAACTGGACCATCGCGAACTTCGGAATCCCCGACTCACTTGTCTCGGGCGAAGGCAGTTGGCTTACTTACAAATAATCACGTTAATTGCCTCAATGTTTGTGCCGAGGACTCGATAAAAGCAATGTACCTGCAAGTCATCAAATGGCGTCCCAATTTGTTTCGCCTACCACGATGCAACGAGAGTAGGAAATTTCTTAACGAGCTGGCTTCCTTGTTCGAACTTGCGACAACGGATGATGATGGTTCTATGCTGATGAGATCATCGATTCTGTGCCAAAACTGCCTTCAGAAGGTTGGTGCGAACGAAACCAGTTCGAATAGAAGGATTTTGTCGCGCCGGTTAGCTTTAATGGGAAAGTCGCGACTATCACGATTTGGTACAAGAAGGTATGTGTATACAAAATAATATTGATCGGTTACGGCAATAAAGAAAAAACGACTCTGACTGGCACAACTTGTGTCTAAGACTATTTAAATCTGGTAAGGTAAGTGCAGCAGTGAAAGTCATAGAAGATAATTACGATGCTAATTTTTTGCACTCTTCTACAATAATCGATGATATCTCGGTCAAACAGATTCTAGAATCGAAGCATCCTCCGGGCGCTGAAATTGATGAGTCAGTAATACTTTATATAAAATTATACGGCAGTGCTGAGTTTCATCACTCTCTCTTTGAGCAGATTGACGGAAGACTCATTTAATCTTGTGCAGCTCGGACTCGTGAAGCGGCAGGGCCGATTGGAGTAGATGCTTCTGGATAGCAAATATTTTTGAGCGGCTTTGATAGAGATTAATTTCGTCTTGCTATGGCCTTCGCTTCCCTGTCAAAAAGACTAGCGTGTGTTCCAGTTCAGAGAGGCACCACAAGTGCTTTAGCAGCGAGCAGGTTGATTGCCCTCAGTAAAAATCCTGAAGTCAGACCGATCGGTATTGGAGAGGTGTATCGGAGGATCATAGCGAATGCAGTTTTGACGGTAATATCGCCCAGATTAAGTCAGTCGCCGGAAACACACAATTATGTGCAGGACAACAAGCAGGAATGGAATACATTGTTCAGACAGCAAGAGAAGCCCTACGTAGTGGGTTGGGAAAGTGCATCTTGACCATTGATGCGAGAAACGCGTTCAATGTCATAAACCGCAAGCTCAGTTTGCACAACATGGAAAAAATCTGTACTGGCCTGTCAACTATTCTGAGGAATTGTTATGCGGAAAATCCAATACTATGTTTGGATAATGAGATAATGTCTTCAAGAGAGGGTTTTACCCAAGGCGACCCCCTCTCTATGATGTCATTTGCCGCCTCCACCATTCCGTTGATTGATTCGATGAAGGGACTGCACCCCCGTGTACAGCAACTATGGTATGCAGACGATGTTACGTGCGTGGGAACGCCAGAAGATCTGTTAAAATTCTTCGAATCCATGAAAAGTATTGGACAGTTGTATGGGTTTCACGTAAACACGACGAAATGTAAAGTTTTAGAAGGCCCGGCCAAGATAAAAAAGTGTCAGCCTTTCGAATCGCACGGTATCCCGATTCACACTGACGGACTAATTATACTCGGGTGCCCAATCGGTTTTCAAGCATATGAGGAGGAACAGATTAAGCTAATGATTCAAAAATGGATAGCTCTGATAGAGGGGTTGAGCGAGGTAGCTGCAATGTCTATGCAAGTGTCTTACTGCTTGCTTACGAACTGCGCACAGCATAAATGGAGACATATACAACGGGCATACCCGTGTGATCCCGAATAGTTTGCCCTTCTTGAGAGAGCAATAAGAAAGAACATGGTTGATAAGTTAATCGTCGGGCAACCGTCCGATCTTATGTATAGAATTCTAAGTCTCCCATTGCGGTTTGGAGGTTTGGAAATTGCGAACCCCTGTGTAAACTCGGTAAAAGAGTGACAATACTCTGCTATAATGTGCCAGGCTCTTGTCTCGTCTGAGGATTCGGACTCGCTTACGACTCGTTTGCAGACTGCGTCGGAGAAAATAAGGCGTATGAGACAGCTCGACCTGAAGGAAGTCTTTCAAGCAATTTCTGAAGAATGCGATCCTGACAGAAAGATTGCGCTTGAACACGCTACGGTGAAGGGTGCTTCAAGTTGGCTCAACATTCTACCGTCTGAGTATTACGATTTTCGCTTGAGTAACAGAGAATTTTGCGACGGCATTGCGACAAGATATAACACAGCATTAATACAAGCACCTGAGAAATGTAAATGTGGCGACTTGAACTCTGTTCAGCACACTCTATCGTGCAAGACGAGTGGTAAAACGATTATCCGACAATGTGGTGAGAGACACAGTTGCACGAATTCTAGCTGATGTAACTACGAAACCAGAAATTGAGCCTTCGCTGACACCGGTGGACTCAAACATTGTATTTTCGTGTCAGGCTACATCGAGGGATATGAACTTGAGATTGGACATAAGTTGCCGCGGTCTGTTCGGCATACAGACTGAGCGGTCCTTGATGGACGTATCGATATTCAACCCATTTGCAAGGTCGTATGCACTGAGGTCCGTTGATGCTGCGTTTGGATACCATGCACTGAGGAAGATCTCAAAGTATTCGGAACGAGTAACAAAGATTGAACGAGCAATATTTCTGCCGGTCATTATGTCAGCATTAGGAGAACTCGGACCTGATGCAAGCAAAGTAATTAAAAGGGCGGCGAGATAGCTTCTAGGAGGAACAACCAGGCATATTCTGAGCGCGTTGCGCAGTTCAGAAAATGTATTGGAATCAGACTTGTGCGAGCAAATTTGTGGTGCTTTGGAAACTGAACTAATGAACGTATGTCTCAGGCGGTAGATCCGAGGGTTTAATGACTTTGAATTCAAGCATTTGTATTTTGGGCCCATTTGCGGGAACCCTGATTCTGTTATCTTCTCTCAAGGAATAAAAATTATTATATAAAAAAATTATATTATTATATTATTAATTATATATTATATTATATATTGTATATAATGTATACCATAATGTATATATTATATTATAATATATACATTATATTTTATATAGTACATTAATATATAATGTACTATATATATTAAATGTACTATACTATTATGTACTATAGTACATAATAGTATATTGGAGACAATATCTCCAATATAGTACATTAGAGTTTCAGACGGGCGACCTAGTTGCATGAGGACACATTTATCAACATTCAACCGTAGTCCGGTAGAATCGCACCACTTGACAGATAGTTTAGATCATTTTGTAACGATACTTGATAAGCAGGACTTCTAATGATCGACTAAATCTTTAGATCGTCTGCAAAATCAAGATGAGAGCATGATAAGCGGAGTAGCAGATCATTAATGAAGTTTATAAAGATCAGTGGGCCAAGGACTGATCCCTGCGGTACGCCAGAATTAACATTCACCGAATAAGAAAACACACACCCCACACAAACTCGGAAACACCTATTTAATAGAAATTGCCTGATCCACTCACAAATATATGAATGGAGTCCAAAGTGATACAGTAAAGACACTATGCCGTCGTGTGGTACCCTATCAAATGCTTTCGAAAAATCAAAGAATACTGTATGAACCTAAAACCCAGTCCCCCAGAGCATCAGCCCATTTTTCACGCGCAGTTAGTAGGCTAGTAAGGCATGAACGTCCGATCCTGAAACCATGTTGAGATTCAACTAATATATGATTACGATCCAAATGATCCCTGATTCTACTAGCAATGATACTTTCTAAAAGTTTGCAGAATACGCTGGTCAAGCTAATGGGCAGAAAGTCCGCGCAAAAGCTAGCAGGATGCTTTTTGAGTATATGCACCACAATTTTACACTTCCAACTGTCATGAATCCAAGATGTGTCCAAGCTGTATCTGAAGAACATAGTTAGTACGTCATTGCTTAGTACGTTTGCTAGGGATTTGACGAGGAAAGGGGCAATATTGTCTGGTCCCGGAGATGTAAACGGATCGAGCTTCATAACTTCGTTCAACACCTCATCTACACTCGGAGTGGACGAACACAACACCGATGAGCAACGGGAACATACTTCCAACTAAATCCATGCAGTTTGTTAGAGGTCAAAGCATGCACCAAGAAGCCATCAGCTAAATGTTGGGCGATGAAGATGGATCGGTTAAAGTTTCAGTTAGCGTTTGAATTGAGCTAATTGTGACGACAAGAGTTCCGTTGTTTCTAACATAAGACCAAAACCTCCTAGGATTCAAATATGCATTCCTGGCGATACTATCTTCGTAAGAATAGCGTTTCTGAAATTTTAGCCGATTGCATAAGTTCCGAGAGTCGATGTAGGCACGGAGAACGCCTAAATTCGCGCCACAATTTGTTGCGGGATCCGATAACATCAAGAAGCTCTCTGCCGAGAAGAGGAGGATGCCCATGCTGGGACTTGCAGACACGTAGCGGAACAATGATATCAGAAATTCGCTTCAATTCATCATGAAGCAGATCAAAGACTACTGGTACCTCCAAACCAAAGTGAATACGAAGACTATCACAGATACCCTTTGGGAAGCTTGCAGCTAGTTAACTAGCATCAACACCTACCCAACAACGTTTTTTAAAATTAGAGTTTCATGAGGACCTGTTGAACAGCGACAGTCGCATAAAGTGTACACAGTGATCGCTATTGCCAATTGGTGCGTCATAACGAACACCTGAAAAGTCACCCAAACACTTAGTAAAGACCAAATCGAGTATAGAAGACGTCCCTATCATACAAGTAGGTTCGTTAATATGTTGAACTAGTAGTATCTCGAGTAACAGAAAGTCACTCAGTACTTTCCCAATTCCGTGAATTGGTCGTGAATGACTATTTTTCCAGTCTATTTGGGGGATATTGAAGTCACCCAGGAGCAAAATCAGAGGATACGAAGATAAACTCAGCAAATGTGGTTTAAGAGAGTCATAGGACGGAGAACGGTAAAGGACACAGAATCGGGATCGTTGACCATTTCCCAGTGTAAGAGCAAGAACTTTAAAGGAAGAACCGATATCGTCGCGAAAAGCAGAGATATTCGATACCAGGAGACTATTTCGCACATCGGCGGCTACACCACGTCCACGTTTACCACACGAGCGATCCGAACTTATTAGAAAAACGTTAAGGATGGCAACACAATCATCCGAAATGTTAGAATGTAGCCATGTTTCGGTTATACAAAATACATCAAAACGTTTCGAAGCAACTATGAATTTAATTTCAGAGAACTAAGTCAGGAGACTACGAAAATTTGAATAACCGACAAATATGTTTGTATAATGGGAAAATGTGACACGCTCGGTGACGCTAGCGAAGTCTAGTTTCCCTACACACGAACCATCCCTACTAAAGAGGTCTGACTCTACAGAAGTAAGGGATGCCACCAGACAGTCGGATGCTACTTGATCACCCGAAAATTCCGGACACATAAGTTGCCCTCACCATTTTCCAGCCTTCGATGCAGCTCGTTGAAAGCCTCGTGTCTTCTCAAACGATCTGCAGGAGATAAATCACAGAGTATATGAAAATCAGAGCGCGAAGTCAACATGATCTTTTGAGTCTAGAACAACTTTTAAAAGTCTCGGCCTATCTGAAGTTTCTTGCAAAGACGAAAAACTCTTCTAACTTTAAGACATTTCGCAACATCCACATCGTTCTGGAGAAAAATCTTAGAAAACACCGCGCGAAGATGCACAATATCGTCATCCAGTCTACTTTGGGAATTGTTACTGAGAGATTCTTCAACACCACTCACGATAACGTTTAACTCTCTTCTGGAGTTAAATTGTCTAGAGCTAAATTGTTTAGAGCTAGCATACGGAACTAATGAAGAATGAGTCTCAGGGGTAATTGATGGCCGTCGATGATTTGGAGGAATCACTGCATGTTATTTATTATTCGGAAGGCTAACTATTTGTTGTAGATTATTTATAGGCCTAACGATAATCTGACTAGCCTTTGTAAGATCCTTAACGCTCTCAATTAGCGGGGCTACTGTAGGAGCAACACATAAACTGCAGCGGAGATGCAGTAGCTGAGGGTACGCACAAAGACGCACACTACAATCACAACCCAGAGAAGATTGTGTTTCGACAAATGTTTCGAGGGCGGAACATTTGTCATATATAGCAAGACCGACGCCGCTCGAGTCCAATATATGGGGCTGAACAATAGAATTCAAAACAGGAAGTTGTTTGAAGGAGTAATCCATCACATTAGTCTCATGCAATGCATCCCTAACGAAGCATTGCGTTGAATTGCTATTGAAAGGTATGATTGAACGATCGTCCAATTTTAATTCCGACTGCTGGGTGAGAGAGTGATTGTGTACATGAATATCATTATTGGTCCCTAACTCAGATGATTTTGGAGTAGCCGAAACATCATCGATCCCTGACGACGAGCTGATTGACTGTCTGAACGCTTCTAAACTATTTTCTGGTTCGTCGGTACGTTGATCTTCCCCATCGTTGTGACTGTTTGAATCTGCGTTCATCTCCGAAGCATTTATTGATACTTGCTCGTCACAACGGCCCTTGAACAACAATGAGAGCAATTCGGAGGCACAGAACCGACAAACAAAATCCCTAGAAAGTAGAGATTTCGTCAGACAGGACGGAACGTTGACAGTTGTCCTTATGTCGCATCCAGATCTGCTGCAAGAGACCTCGCGTTGCTCATACCCAGAGGAAGGGTTTGCTAATTTTGGTACAGTCTGATTGCGAGTACCGTTAATCTGCTGGCTTGCTAAACATTTTTTCGTTTCTGTCTTCTTTGTCCTTGTCATCGTTTATTGTGTCGACTCGCTTCGCTTGTTGTAATCGAATTGTTGTGTGTTTAAGATTGTATATTATTTATTGTAAGTAGTTAATTATCAAAGTTTAAACTCGTATCAAGTTAATATATATCAAGTTAAAATTGAAATTTAAAATAAAAGTCAATTTTTATAAATTGAATAATAAATAACAGACGATGTATAGAATTAAGGATTCATGAGGAACTGATATGTTATCAGCTTTGGGTCCCTATTCCTTTTAAAAATGTTCAAACTACTATTTGAACATTAAATGTTTATTTTTTGTCAAAAAGTAAATTCTTTTAAAAACAAAAACAAAAAATCCTATTATTACAATGCAAAATTTAACCCACAGGGTTATTTACTCGATCACAACAAATCATTGATAAAGTCAACAAAATAAAATAAAATTGAAAGTAAGGCGATACCCTATTACACGGGATGCTACAATAATTAAGAACAACCCTTCGAAAACCAGCCACGGGCAGTGTAACCATATCATAAAGAAGACCATTCCAAACTCGTAATGCTCTGTGGGATAATCGAGAGGATGTGTTACTTGAGCCATGTATACAATTAATTAGATGAAACGAGTGTCCACTGTGGCACCGTCTTCTATTTGTTATCACATATTGTTGTGGATACCCGTTAATTCACTTCATCATAAAGTACATGGCTAACAAATCTAGGTACATTAACATGTAATGGACACTTTTGACATTAATCGCGAGTAGGCGTTGTGAGTAGCTCAAATTTGAAATTTCATTGCATAATTTGCTACCACGTCGTAGAATACATTCTAAACTGTTAACCTTACCCTTGGAAATAAGAAAATTCGCTTGGATACTGTATTCTAAATGAGGACGTAATAGATATTTATATAGGACGCCAAAACATGAAGGTGATAGGTGTGAAAGAACATTCTTAATAATGTAAAGTTTCCTCGTAGCTTCAGCACATCTCCGATCAGTGTCAACTCTAGTTATCAAGGTCCGATCCCAAATTATTCCCAAATCCCGAACACTCGCAACTGTTTCGATCTCTTGTAACCTTAGCACATATAAAGATATAAGTGAAGACCTTCCAAAGCGCATGTAAGCACATTTTGATACATTAATCAATAAACCGGTTGAACAACTCCATTCATAATTTTATTAACTTCCATCTGAAATTTCACACGGTCAGCTCACGAATCAATTTTAGCAAATATTTTCAAATCATCAGCGTACGCAAGACATCCACAATTAATTTTATGCAACAAGGAGTCAACGACAATTGTAAATAAGAGAGGTCCTAACACTGTACCTTGAGGAACACCGGTATTCAAATTTCTAGGGTAATATAGGTTTTCACTAATACGGACAAAAAATTGACGACCACTGAGGAAATTGCTGACCCAACCAACAACACTGAGGTGAATGCCGTAAGAAATCAATACGTAGTTTAATAGAAAATGAGGTATTCGTTAAAATGCCCGACTTAAGTCAAAGAATATAACATCTACTGACATATGTTAAGAACACTAATTTATTATTATGTTTTGTAGATTGTTTAATAAAGCTCCCGTTAGTACACTTTATTAAACAATTGTTAATGGACAAGATTTTCAAACCGGTAGACCTGGCAACACAGCCACACGATGTAAACGCTCCGTTGCTCTGGGCGCACTGGATACATCGCTTTTCGAAATATTACATAGATGACAGAGCTTTAAGCAAACGATCGATTGGAGGTGCTGATATATATATATATATATATATATATATATATATATATATATATATATATATATATATATATATAATTTGTTATTGCGAAAAATCGCTTGAAACTGTGGTCCAGGAGCCAAAGCTGGCTACGATTGATTTTTAATCCATATTTGCTGCTAAATAACTGGACTTCGATCATCAGCTCCATCAGTCTAATGTATCACTCCGAGACGATCCTAACCACCCAGCAGTCATCGTCAGTCGGATGAAGTGGTTAGGGTACGTTTCGACTGCTTTTGTGATAACTATATATATATATATATATATATATATATATATATATATATATATATATATATATATATATATATATATATATATATATATATATATATATATATGTTGCCAAAAACCGGAGTTCGATTACAAGTAGAGCAGACTTCCTTATCACTCCTAGACGAGCTGATGGTAGCCGGCAGCACTCATCAGTAGGGTGAACTACCATCAGTCGTTTCGGCTGCCTTGTGATATATTAAATAGGCATTTCCGAGAATTTGCTAACGTGGTAGCATGGGCATAGCCTCTTTAAACTAACCATGTGCTTTCCGGACCATCCTAATTTTATTCGGCAGGAATTTCACTTGCTGTCGTTGCTTGCTTTCTCACAGGATCCTTTATGGATACGTTTTTATAATTTTATATCTGGATGTGTTAAACTGTGCTCCGGGAGCTAATAAGCTGCAGTTTCATAATTGTAGATGTTGCCAAAAACCGGAGTTCGATTACAAGTAGAGCAGACTTCCTTATCACTCCTAGACGAGCTGATGGTAGCCGGCAGCACTCATCAGTAAAGTGAACTACCATCAGTCGTTTCGGCTGCCTTGTGATATATTAAATAGGCATTTCCGAGAATTTGCTAACGTGGTAGCATGGGCATAACCTCTTTAAACTAACCATGTGCTTTCCGGACCATCCTAATTTTATTCGGCAGGAATTTCACTTGCTGTCGTTGCTTGCTTTCTCACAGGATCCTTTATGGATACGTTTTTATAATTTTATATCTGGATGTGTTAAACTGTGCTCCGGGAGCTAATAAGCTGCAGTTTCATAATTGTAGATGTTGCCAAAAACCGGAGTTCGATTACAAGTAGAGCAGACTTCCTTATCACTCCTAGACGAGCTGATGGTAGCCGGCAGCACTCATCAGTAGGGTGAACTACCATCAGTCGTTTCGGCTGCCTTGTGATATATTAAATAGGCATTTCCGAGAATTTGCTAACGTGGTAGCATGGGCATAGCCTCTTTAAACTAACCATGTGCTTTCCGGACCATCCTAATTTTATTCGGCAGGAATTTCACTTGCTGTCGTTGCTTGCTTTCTCACAGGATCCTTTATGGATACGTTTTTATAATTTTATATCTGGATGTGTTAAACTGTGCTCCGGGAGCTAAAAATGTGCAGTTTCATAATTGTAGATGTTGCCAAAAACCGGAGTTCGATTACAAGTAGAGCAGACTTCCTTATCACTCCTAGACGAGCTGATGGTAGCCGGCAGCACTCAGCAGTAAGGTGAACTACCATCAGTCGTTTCGGCTGCCTTGTGATATATTAAATAGGCATTTCCGAGAATTTGCTAACGTGGTAGCATGGGCATAACCTCTTTAAACTAACCATGTGCTTTCCGGACCATCCTAATTTTATTCGGCAGGAATTTCACTTGCTGTCGTTGCTTGCTTTCTCACAGGATCCTTTATGGATACGTTTTTATAATTTTATATCTGGATGTGTTAAACTGTGCTCCGGGAGCTAATAAGCTGCAGTTTCATAATTGTAGATGTTGCCAAAAACCGGAGTTCGATTACAAGTAGAGCAGACTTCCTTATCACTCCTAGACGAGCTGATAGTAGCCGGCAGCACTCATCAGTAGGGTGAACTACCATCAGTCGTTTCGGCTGCCTTGTGATATATTAAATAGGCATTTCCGAGAATTTGCTAACGTGGTAGCATGGGCATAGCCTCTTTAAACTAACCATGTGCTTTCCGGACCATCCTAATTTTATTCGGCAGGAATTTCACTTGCTGTCGTTGCTTGCTTTCTCACAGGATCCTTTACGGATACGTTTTTATAATTTTATATCTGGATGTGTTAAACTGTGCTCCGATAGCAAATAAGCTGCAGTTTCATAATTGTAGATGTTGCCAAAAACCGGAGTTCGATTACAAGTAGAGCAGACTTCCTTATCACTCCTAGACGAGCTGATGGTAGCCGGCAGCACTCATCAGTAGGGTGAACTACCATCAGTCGTTTCGGCTGCCTTGTGATATATTAAATAGGCATTTCCGAGAATGCCTATTTTGGCATTTCCGGTTTTTGGCAAAATCTACAATTATGAAACTGAAGCTTATTAGCTCCCGGAGCACAGTTTAACACATCCAGATATAAAATTATAAAAATGTATCCTCCAAAGGATCCAGTGAGAAAGCAAGCAATGACAGCAAGTGAAATTCCTGCAGAATAAATTTAGGATGGTCCGGAAAGCACATGGTTAGTTTAAGAATGCCTATTTTGGCATCTCCGGTTTTTGGCAACATCTACAATTATGAAACTGAAGCTTATTAGCTCCCGGAACACAGTTTAACACATCCAGATATAAAATTATAAAAATGTATCCTCCAAAGGATCCTGTGAGAAAGCAAGCAATGACAGCAAGTGAAATTCCTGCCGAATAAAATTAGGATGGTCCGGAAAGCACATGGTTAGTTTAAGGAGGCTATGCCCATGCTACCACGTTAGCAAATTCTCGGAAATGCCTATTTAATATATCACAAGGCAGCCGAAACGACTGATGGTAGTTCACCCTACTGATGAGTGCTGCCGGCTACCATCAGCTCGTCTAGGAGTGATAAGGAAGTCTGCTCTACTTGTAATCGAACTCCGGTTTTTGGCAACATCTACAATTATGAAACTGAAGCTTATTAGCTCCCGGAGCACAGTTTAACACATCCAGATATAAAATTATAAAAATGTATCCTCCAAAGGATCCTGTGAGAAAGCAAGCAATGACAGCAAGTGAAATTCCTGCCGAATAAAATTAGGATGGTCCGGAAAGCACATGGTTAGTTTAAAGAGGCTATGCCCATGCTACCACGTTAGCAAATTCTCGGAAATGCCTATTTAATATATCACAAGGCAGCCGAAACGACTGATGGTAGTTCACCCTACTGATGAGTGCTGCCGGCTACCATCAGCTCGTCTAGGAGTGATAAGGAAGTCTGCTCTACTTGTAATCGAACTCCGGTTTTTGGCAACATCTACAATTATGAAACTGAAGCTTATTAGCTCCCGGAGCACAGTTTAACACATCCAGATATAAAATTATAAAAATGTATCCTCCAAAGGATCCTGTGAGAAAGCAAGCAATGACAGCAAGTGAAATTCCTGCCAAATAAAATTATGATGGTCCGGAAAGCATATGGTTCGTTTAAGGAGGCTATGCCCATGCTACCACGTTAGCAAATTCTCGGAAATGCCTATTTAATATATCACAAGGCAGCCGAAACGACTGATGGTAGTTCACCCTACTGATGAGTGCTGCCGGCTACCATCAGCTCGTCTAGGAGTGATAAGGAAGTCTGCTCTACTTGTAATCGAACTCCGGTTTTTGGCAACATCTACAATTATGAAACTGAAGCTTATTAGCTCCCGGAGCACAGTTTAACACATCCAGATATAAAATTATAAAAATGTATCCTCCAAAGGATCCTGTGAGAAAGCAAGCAACGACAGCAAGTGAAATTCCTGCCGAATAAAATTAGGATGGTCCGGAAAGCACATGGTTAGTTTAAAGAGGCTATGCCCATGCTACCACGTTAGCAAATTCTCGGAAATGCCTATTTAATATATCACAAGGCAGCCGAAACGACTGATGGTAGTTCACCCTACTGATGAGTGCTGCCGGCTACCATCAGCTCGTCTAGGAGTGATAAGGAAGTCTGCTCTACTTGTAATCGAACTCCGGTTTTTGGCAACATCTACAATTATGAAACTGAAGCTTATTAGCTCCCGGAGCACAGTTTAACACATCCAGATATAAAATTATAAAAATGTATCCTCCAAAGGATCCTGTGAGAAAGCAAGCAACGACAGCAAGTGAAATTCCTGCCGAATAAAATTAGGATGGTCCGGAAAGCACATGGTTAGTTTAAAGAGGCTATGCCCATGCTACCACGTTAGCAAATTCTCGGAAATGCCTATTTAATATATCACAAGGCAGCCGAAACGACTGATGGTAGTTCACCCTACTGATGAGTGCTGCCGGCTACCATCAGCTCGTCTAGGAGTGATAAGGAAGTCTGCTCTACTTGTAATCGAACTCCGGTTTTTGGCAACATCTACAATTATGAAACTGAAGCTTATTAGCTCCCGGAGCACAGTTTAACACATCCAGATATAAAATTATATATATATATATATATATATATATATATATATATATATATATATATATATATATATATATATATATATATATATATATATATATATATATATATATATATATATGAAGTGACACCCAAAGGCCGAAACACAGCGTGTGACGATAAGAGATGCAAGTGCTGTCGTGAAATGAAGGACACCGAAACATTTAGCAGTTCGTATACTGGTCTTGATTACAGGATTGTAGGAGTAAACAATTGCAAAAGTAAAGGTAATGTTTATTTGGCCAGCTGTTCAAACTGCAACAAACAATACATCGGAGAGACATCTGACAAGATGCACATCCGAGCCAACAATCGCAGATCTGACATAAAAATTAAGAAAAATACGAGCGATGGCATGGTTAGTCACGTAATTGAGAATGAGGGACACAGGTATAATACAACAATATTACGGTCTGGACTCGACAACACACGACTTAGAAAACACGAGGAATTATATTGGATAGCACAATTAGTGAGCGACAAATCACTAAACACGCAGCATTGTTTTAAATTGTAACAGATTCTTTCGCGGAAATCGTTATACATAGTCAGATACTCAGTGAAGTTTGAGTGTGCATTAACTGATAAAGACAATAGTCGAAACGTTTTAATAATAAAAAAAGTACTTCTTTCCTCAATTAGAAAATCTTTTATATACATATATATATATATATATATATATATATATATATATATATATATATATATATATATATATATATCTTCGTAATAAAATGCAGTCTTCGTAATAAAATACCCAAGGGGTTACGGATTAAGAAGAATTTGTGTATTAATATGGGTATGGTGCCAGAATGCTTCAGCAAACAAATACAAGCAAAGTGGGACAATATCATATTTAACGCAGAAATTGCAATGGTACGTACATTAAGAAAATACTGGGTTTATGTTCATAACACGCTACATTGCCCAATTGACAAAAACGTATATGACATATCTATTAAGGCTAAAACCAAAAAATACAATTTTCAATTCGGAAAGAATATGTTAGCTAGGGAATTAGCCTCAATTGAAATACATCCTAACAGAAGGTTTAAGAACCGGCGTAGACAATTCGATCTCAACGAGCAAACCTCTATCGTTACAAACTTATCGAAGAAAGATCTTTCTCAGAATGAATTAATGGTATTGAATTTCGGACTGGACTTCTCGGTACAAGAATCAGAATTTAATAGGTTACGACTTATCAATAGCATACAGCGATTCACTAATGTAGCCTTCCCAGAAGAAAATGGTGAGAGTTATATAATGAAAAAACACTTCACAACGAACGAGAATGTTAGAAAGTACCTTAAAATTCCACCCAACAAAATTGCTTTTACAAAACATCAAAAGTTAATCAATACTACGATCAATGCTTTAAAACACGATAGCAGCATTGTTATAAAGAAGGCCGATAAAAGTGGTGAAGCAGTAGTATGGAACGCAGAAGACTACGTGGCCGAGGCACACCGACAACTATCCAGTGACGCGTATGAAATAGCTGAACCGAATTCAATCAAACAGGTAAGGAGTGTTGTTAATCAGTGTATTATTGAAGCCATCAGTGATGAACATATAAAAAAGAGATTGGTTTCCGAAAACGAAAATGCAAAAGCAGGAAGATTTTATATGCTTCCTAAAACACAAAGAAATAAGTCCATGTCCAGGCCGGCCAATAGTGAGTAACAACGGTACAGCAACAGAACGACTTTCCAAGTATCTCACCACATTGCTTAAACCGGCATTAAAATATGTTTCGTCATACATATCTATCACTACTGACTTTATAAATAAATTAGAAGAAATTAATTCATCGCTAAGCACTAACACCATAATGATGACGATGGACATTGAAGCTTTGTATACAAGTATTCCGATCGAGGATGGCATTACGAAAGTAGGGCTATATTTAAGAAAATGCAGCTTTAGTGATTGTATGATTGAAGAATTAACACGATTACTGTCTACTGTTCTTAACAACAACTATTTCGAGTTTAACGATATTATATACAAACAGAAAATTGGTTGTGCTATGGGAACACCAGTAGCACCACTCTTTGCCGTGTTGTATGTGGCCGCTATCGAAGAAACGTTTTTCGAAAATAGGGAAATTCGACCATTAACTTATGTAAGGTACATAGACGATATATTTTTACTGTGGAATGGAACAAATGAGTCATTATTAGAGACAGTTGATGACCTGAATGCACTGGGTCCGTTGCATTTCAAGGTCGAGAGCTTATCGGGTGACTCTGTTAAGTTTTTGGATGTCGAAATATATAAAGAAAAGGAAAACAACAATCTTCATACAAGGTTATACCGGAAACAGACTTGGAAGCCGGCATACTTGCATGCGTCTAGCCATCATGCCCCGCAAATTAAACGAAATATTATATATAATGAAATAGTGAGAGCGAGAAGGTTATGCTCTAAGGAATCAGAATTCTATAAGGAAGTTGATAATATTAGAGGGTATTTCAAACAGCGCGGTTATAAAAGACGTCAGATACAGGTGGCAATTGAGAGTCATATCTAAAAATAGGAATGAATTCATTAAAGCTCGAATAAAAGACAACACGAATAATGCTAGCTGGGTTAGCTTTGAATTCCATCAAGCCTTGTACCGTGTAAAATACGATATGGAACGAACACTTGCCTCCACCATTTCAGAATTCGGTAATAGAGCGAACGTTCGCATAGCGCTCTCTAGCAATATTAAAATTCGTAATATATTAGTAAGATCGAGATGTACCAGCTCAATGCTATTGCGCAAAGAACATTATTGCAGACCCTGTGGAGACAAGCGCTGCAAAACTTGTCCTGATATAAATGAGACAAAAGTCTTCAAAAGTACAAAATCAAATTCCCTATACACAGTGAGCGGTAAGCTTAACTGCAAGTCAAGAAACGTCGTATATCTTTTGACGTGTAATGAATGCGCAAGACAGTATGTTGGGTAAACATCTGAACAAATGCACAAGCGCATGAATCTTAGACACTCGCAGATAAAAACAAAGAAGCAAAGCTGTGATGCCGCGGTGACACATATTCAAGACAATCCAGACCATAAATTCAGATTAACAATTATTGAAGATGAATTATTGGATATAAAGGAAAGGAGACGAAAAGAACTGTATTGGACAGCGCAACTTATGTCTGAACTAAAAGGATCATTAAAAAAAGCAGTTAACTTTGTAAAATCAATGTAAAATTCTTCCGTCCCAGAAACGTGGTATAAAAATAAAAATCAAAGTGCGTGGAAATGGTAGTAACTCTAGTAACTGAAGAAGGCACCAGCCGAACTAGTTTTTCTTTTAAAAATCATTCATTATCTCTGTTGCTTAATAATTAAATTGTTTAAATATATATAGCGATTTTTTCGCAATAACAATTTATATATATAGTTGTTACTAATTAGTAAACGGGGGAAACGGACAAAACTGGGTATTGGAAACCATCACAGTCCATCATCAATCAAATACCTAGACCGGTTTCTGCTTATTGAACTTCATCAGTAGGGTCCAGATTTCAAGAGTGTTCAGAGATCCTCCACCACAGTTTAGAAGGGTTCATCACAAGGATGATTATTACAACACCTTCAAGTCCACGAGCGATCACAAAAGTGATTCGGCAGTATACTATTATGTAAATATTTTTGAAGCCTGCCCCCGGATCGCAGAGCGATACGGCATTATAGTTGTTACTAATTAGTAAACGGGGGAAACGGACAAAACTGGGTATTGGAAACCATCACAGTCCATCATCAATCAAATCCCTAGACCGGTTTCTGCTTATTGAGCTTCATCAGTAGGGTCCAGATTTTAAGAGTGTTCAGAGATCCTCCACCACAGTTTAGAAGGGTTCATCACAAGGATGATTATTACAACACGACCTTCAAGTCCACAGGCGATCACAAAAGTGATTCGGCAGTATACTATTATGTAAATATTTTTGAAGCCTGCCCCCGGATCGCAGAGCGATACGGCATTATAGTTGTTACTAATTAGTAAACGGGGGAAACGGACAAAACTGGGTATTGGAAACCATCACAGTCCATCATCAATCAAATCCCTAGACCGGTTTCTGCTTATATATATATATATATATATATATATATATATATATATATATATATATATATATATATATATATATATATATATATATATCATTGTAAATTGTGGTTGAACCGCGCTCTGGGGTCATTCGAAGACTCACCAAATATTTTCAATGAAAGTGTTAAACCAGAATTCAAAGCAATATATATATATATATATATATATATATATATATATATATATATATATATATATATATATATATATATATATATATATATATATATATATCCATTAGATTTGCTCTCGGTCTTCATTTCCTGTTTTTGCCGCTTTGAAGAGGAAAGGCTTAAATGGCCAATGAATAGTATTTTGATTACAGCAGACATCCAAAGTCTGTATACAAGTATACCTACAGAAAGTGCTTTGGAGGCAATAAGCAATATAATGGGCAAGACATATAATGGGTTTGAACTTTCTTGGCTGCTTAATAAACTACTTACAATTATTCCTGTCAGTTCCAGATTATTCCTGTCAGTTCCAGATTATTCCTGTCAGTTCCAGATTATTCCTGTCAGTTCCAGATTATTCCTGTCAGTTCCAGATTATTCCTGTCAGTTCCAGATTATTCCTGTCAGTTCCAGATTATTCCTGTCAGTTCCGCTCGCTACGCTCGCGGATTGAGCTCAATCTATCGATAAAAGGTTATGCCTAAAAAAGCGCGATCTCAGATCCCTGTTCCTGATCAACAATCTTCCACATCTAAATGCAATGATGGTTATACCAGCTTTGAAGTTGGATGCGATTCCAAAGATTGCGATGTATGGACACTTGTTCGTGTTAAAATATCCGACCACTCAGTGTATAAACTTAAACATTTCACTTGCGGTTTTTGTACATCAGTACGACTACTACAGTTATCCTGCTCATCTACTCCTGTATCACACACTACCACTCAGACCAATGCTGTTTTAGATGTTTCCCTCGCATCAACACCTGACTTCGCATCATATAATCCCATTATTGAACCTACTCTCTCACACACTCCTCGTTCAACTACGTACCAAACTTCCATTAATCTTTCTCATTCTAACAATGCTAACGGCAAAGCTTTTCATCTCGTACCTCCTCTTTCCTATTCCTCCCCCAATCTAAATAAATCTCAAACTTCTTTATTCTCCTCACGAACTCCTTACTCGACCCCCCCTGTATCACCTCTCAATAATTTACACCCTTCCATCAAAATCATTTCCAGTAACATTTCCGATCAACTAATTCAACACTCCATTCCTGTCACTCATGCCCCAACCTATTTTAATTCTCCTTACTCTACCTCCCACGTAACACTTCCCAATAAGTTACATCCTTCATTTAAAATCATATCCAGTCACATCTCTGATCAACCGATTCAACACCCCGCTCCTGTCACACTTGCTCCAACCAATATTAATTCTTTATCAAGCACCCCTGTCATTTCCACTTCTATCTGCTCATCTACCTCGACTCCAACCAGCTCTGTCCGTCCACCACTTCCACGAAATCGTTTTCCTTCGCGCGATCGCTGTATAATCATATCAAACTTAAAGCTTTCCGAATCTGCTTCTCCACAATCTCGCCTCGATGATGATGTATCTGCTTTCAGGTCTATCCTAGCAACCATTCTTCCTGATGATAACCCATCACTCTTCAATAATATCGCTCCTGTATCCTTTATTCGTTTAAACAAATCCACTAAATCAAATCATCTCAGTCCTCCACTCTTAAAAATCGTTTTCCGACATAGTTCACATGCCTCTTCGGTACTCTCCCAACGTTTTAAACTTCTTACCACTTCATCTACTTGCCGTATCTTTCCTGACCGCTCCCCTTCTGATATTGCCCAGCTCAATTTAGCTCGCATTGAAAAACATCGACGTGAAACAAACGGCGAGTCATCCTTATCTATACGTAAAATCAACGGAAATTTTCACGTTCTTCACACAAGGCCAAAAATTCGATGGCGTCCCATCTCTCCCCCTTGTCTTCTTCGCTAGTCGATCTCGCTCCTAAGCATACTTTTCGTCTTAGTCTATTCAATACTCGCTCCATTCTTCATAAAGCTGATATGCTTCTCGATATCTTCGATCAATTATCTATCGATATTCTCTGCATTACCGAATCCTGGCACACTGACTCCAACGATCTTGCTATTCGTCGTCTATGTCGCTCTGGTTGTTCTCTAGTTGAATCAGCTCGTCAAATTACATCTCATACATCTACTGCGTCTAACCATGGCGGTATTGTTGCCATTGCTCGTCACCCAATGTCTTTACGTAAAATCAACGTTAACATCCGTTACACCTCGTTCGAATTACTCATATGCAGATTATCAACGCCTTTCCCTCTGGAACTTGTGATTGTATACCGTCCAGGTTCAGTTGCCCCATCACGTATCTTCTTTAACGACCTTGCAGATCTAATGTCTCACTGTTCATTGTCTTATACTCCTTCTTTTGTTCTCGGTGACTTTAACATTCGTCTTGATCGCCCGGCTGACTCTGACTCTATCACTTTAACTAATCTTTTTTCTGATTTTAACTATAAATTACTTTCAACAAGCCCAACTCATATTCTCGGCGGTGCTCTCGACATCATTGCTGTTCCTAACTGCTTCAATGACTATACCTCCTTGTCAATTACTGATCCTGGTTTGTCCGATCATTTCCTTGTCACTCTTACTCTTACTCGTCCCCATCCTCCTTCTCCGCCTTTACCATTATCTACACCAAGTCGACCCTGGAAGCTTCTCGATATCCCTATTCTCTGCACAGCCTTACTCAATTCTTCACTCTTTTCACTTCCTCTTAACTATCTCTCTCCCGATGATCTCTGCATTCTGTTTGATTCTGAACTTACGTCGATCCTCAATAACCTTCTACCTAGTCGACTTCGACGTTCCCAGCGCTTGCGCCATGCTCCCTGGTTCGATTCTGACTGTAGTCTTTCTAAGCGTCGACTCCGTCACTCTTTTCGTATGTATAAACGCTTTCTTAAACGTTCACCCAACTCACTCCCTCCAAATCTTCGTGATTCCTACTTTTCTCAACGCCGTTCACATCTCATTCTTATACGTACTAAACGTACTCTCTTTTGGCGAAATCAACTCGAGTCATCTTCCAACTCGAAATCTCATTGGAAAATCTTAAACTCAATTCTTTCACGATCATCTACCCCTTGTAATATAAATCCTGATGAATTTTCTTCTTATCTATTAACTAAGCTATCTTATCTACTTTCCCTACTACCCGCAGCCCCCTTGTACCCACTATTCTCTTCAAATACTTCCCTCCCAGAACTATTCCACCTTCTTCCCGTTTCGTCTGATGAAGTTTCTTCGGTTCTGCTGTCATTACCTAATAAAACCTCTCCTTCTGACCCAATTCCCACTCACTTACTTAAAAATATCTGCTCCTTTATCTTACCCTTCCTAACCACATTGTTCAACTCGTCCATCCGTAGCCGTACATTTCCTTCCATCTGGAAATGCGCCACTGTTCGTCCTCTCATCAAAAAGCAATCTCTCGACTCCTCACTACTATCTTCGTACCGTCCAATCTCACTTCTCCCAACCCTCTCTAAACTCCTTGAGCGTCTCGTTCTCAAGCAAGTTAATACATATCTCTTTTCCTCTAACTTGTTTCCTCCCTTCCAAGCCGCTTTTCGCTCTAATCACTCTACTGAAATTGCCTGTCTTAAAGTTTATAATGACTTACTCATCTCGCGCGATCATAAATTATGTAGTGTCATAGTTTCTCTTGATCTATTGTCTGCTTTTGACATCGTCGATCACTCGATTCTTCTCCATCGCCTTCGTCATGATTATGGCTTCTCTTTACCCACTGTATCATGGTTTTCTTCATATCTGTCAAACCGTACATTTCGCGTATACTCTAACTCTTCTCTCTCCCATCCTTCGTCCATTCCGTCCGGTGTTCCGCAAGGCTCCGTATTAGGCCCTATACTTTTCTCTCTTCTTCTTGGTGATTTGTCTTCGATTTCTCATAAATTTAACTTCCATGTTATGCAATATGCTTATGACATTCTCATCTATGCTCATGCACCTGTTTATCGTATTCGCGATCTTAGTGTTTCTGCTTCCGACTGCCTTGTCTCAATTTCCAATCATCTTTCTTCCCTTCGCCTTTCTCTGAATCCTGATAAATCCAAAATTATGTGGATCCTACCTCGACGCCTCGGCTTCGAACCTCCCTCCGTATCATTAAATTCTAACAATTCTTCCTATCGTTGATAATCTCGTTTTCCTAGGCTTCCATTTTGACAACCGACTTTCACTTAAACCTTTCGTTAGAGATAAAGTACGCTCATCTACCTTGATACTCCGCAACCTCCGTCAAGTTCGTAGATTGATCGATTTCCCTTCTTGTATGACTCTCATATCATCTCTCCTTTTTTCTAGACTCGATTATTGTCTTAGTCTATTTTCCAACTCACCTAAATCCACTCTTCTTCCCCTACAACGCATCGTCAACGCAGCTGTCCGAATTCTCCTCCGTCTTCGTCGTTTTGATCACACATCCTACCATCTTGCTTCTCTCGATTTGCCTACAATTTATTGTCGTGTTCAAATTCGTCTTCTTATCGTTGCTTTCCGCCTTGTAACTTTTCATACCCCTTCATTTCTCAACCTTCCTTTTCTTGATAATTCCCGTCCTGTTTACTGTTCCTTGCGTTCCTGTAATTCCCTTCTTTTACATGTCTCAAACTACTCTACCTCCTTTGGACTTCGCTCCTTCCTGGTGGCTGCTCCTCTATCGTGGAATCATCTGCCCATTCATATACGCCAATCAACTTCCCTGCAGTGCTTCAAACGACAAATCCGATCCCATCTGAACAATTTAACTGCTTGACTTTCTCATTTTTGTTTGTGGACTTGTAAGCGTACAGCTTGTACGCATTTGCCACATTAAATAAATTTGTATTATTATTATTATTCTCTCTCCCATCCTTCGTCCATTTCGTCCGGTGTTCCACAATGCTCCGTTTTAGGCCCTATGCTTTTCTCTCGTCTTCTCGGTGACTTGTCATCGATTTCTCATAAATTTAACTTCAATGTTATGCAATATGCTGATGACATTCTCATATATGCTCACGCACCTGCTTATCGTATTCATGATCTTAGTGTTTCTGTTTCCAGCTGTCTTGTCTCAATTTCAAACCATCTTTCTTCCCTTCGCCTTTCTCTGAATCCTGACAAATCTAAAATTATGTGGATCCTACCTCGAAGCTTCGGCGTAGAACCTCCTTCCGTATCACTAAATTCTACAATTCTTCCTATCGTTGATAATCTCGTTTTCCCAGGCTTTCATTTCGACAACCGACTTTCACTTAAACCTTTCGTTAGTGATAAAGTACGCTCATCTACCTTGATACTCCGCAATCTCCGTCAAGTTCGTAGATTGATCGATTTCCCTTCTTGTATGATTCTCATATCTTCTCTTCTTTTCTCAAGACTTGATTACTGTCTTAGTCTATTTCCCAACTCACCTAAATCCACTCTTCTTCCTTTACAACGCATCATCAACGCTGCCGTCCTAATTCTTCTCCGTCTTCGTCGTTTTGATCATACATCCCACTATCTTGTTTCTCTTGATTGGCCTACCATTTATTGTCGTGTTCAAATTCGTCTTCTTATCATTGCTTTTCGCCTTATAACTTCTCATACCCCTTCATTTCTCAACCTTCCTTTTCTCGACAATTCTCGTACTGTGTATTGTGATCTGGTATGTATTGGAATAATAATAAATATAAATTGTCTAAAATCTTAAATTATTATTTATTATTTATCTTTATTTTCTCTCTGCAATTATCTTCATTCCCCTATCCGTTGTCAACATTTCGAAACAGATCTATTGTGAGATGAACCATAATCGCGAAAACACATTGGCGCGGATTGGCAAAGCGTGAACCTAATTGTTTTTTTAAACGAGACATTCAGTTTGCTTAAGAATTCGTAGGCGAGTTTGTAGATTGTAATCCTGCACCACGTTTGAGTACTCTAATCACGTCGTCATACATTCCACCAAATGATGCAAGTACGAGAGATATGAAATTTCCACGTTTAATGAGATTTATTCTTTCTTTGTACTTTGCTCGGTTACGTGTCTCGTAATAGTTGAAAGCGCTGGTCGCAGAGGAAGATTTCCAATTATCACATAGGAATGTTTTTCCTTTTTTAAATATAATATTATTTATTTGACATACAGCATTAATAGTTTCCCTCAAATGAGTATAAAAATTTGAAGTTCTCATGCCATTTTCTAATAAAATATTAAATAAATAGGGTTTTCTTAAAATACTATAAAATATTCATTGGCTTAAAAAGTCAATGATGCAGGGTGCTGGGTTAAGTAAAAATCCGATGTTGCGTTTGAAAGCGATCGAATAGATGTTTTTCTTATTGCTAAACTGACGAATTTGGCGAGTACAATCGAAATTTCAGTTTTCAATTTGTAATCTTGTCCGAATATGCCTTTTGCTTTATTGATTGCATTTTAACGATATATTTTTATGCTTTAGGGTTACATATAATGTTGGACTAGAGCTTGCTGTTGAAGATGTGATTAATTGAATAAACTGTGATAATTCAATTATGAAGATACGCTTGGCATATTTTACCAGTTTACGATTCTAGCAATATTCATGTTCGTTTCCGTTACGGGACGTATTCGAAGTAGCAAGTGTATTGAACACACAAACGTCTATAAATGTTCGCTCTATCAGTGCACCATAGAGTTCTCTACATACAATATATAATTGTGCTTGCCTTTCTGATGTTATCGAGGAGTTGTCAAATGTAAAATTATCAGGCACGAGTGAATATAAGTTTGATTAATCAGCAGAAGCAGTTAAAGGACCGAAACACGAAATGTAGGCGTGGGCTCACTGCTGATGAGGTCCACCCACGCTGATTGTAGTGTACAGTGATGCTGATAGGATTCAAACAACCACACGAGGATAATATCAAACCGACCAGTTAAGAATAACGGCTCGTGTATGCAATATTCACAATAATAAGTTTGATTATTATATCGCTGCATACTGCTTGTAGATGTTTTGATAGGATTACATTATGGCGAATGCAATCCTATGAAAAATGACGGATTACATAGTTCTCTGCAGCATAGTCCTCTGCAGCATACGACACCTCAGTTCTGGCTTTCGACAAATATGATGACTGCTGTGGGTTTGTAACCGCGAAATCAACAGCTTCTGGTGGATCTCAATGGAGGAAGATGTCCGCTGGCCGCTCTCTTAAGTATCGGATAAGATTCAGTGTTTCACGCTCTACATCTAGTCCTGCTAATTCAGCTGCATGGAAAACCGTATCTCGCACTCCGTTATGACGAATACCTGGATATCCACCAAACTGGCATGTGAGCCTGTAAAACCCGTGAACGTCTGCGTCTTTAAAGCATCGGCGGCATGTGTATGGCTGCATAGAAATTGGTATTCCCAACCACATCTTTACGGTGATCCGAAATTCAGCTGACAACAAGATCAGCGAGTTAATCTTAGTTGGATTAGCCTGCAACCAGGCATTTACGTGGGCACAACTAACTGCAAGAAGACGTGATGCGCCAAAAGGAATTGATGTTTCGATTAGTTTCGTGGGCAAAACTTGATTTATTTTCATGCTTAAGTACGACTTGTACATGTGCTTTGTACTAACAATATCATCTGTCGTAAATTCGAATGGGTAGTCTCGGAGTAACGACTCAAAGCACGGGAAAATCCGGGAAATAAAGACGCCTATATCTCCAAAGTGTTCGCAACATTGGCAAGGCTAGCGACATATGCAACAGGAGTGTGGACTTGGTAACTCCTTATACCAAGTCCGCCCATACTTAAAGGAATATTTGTTTGAATTCGTGTGCGGGAATCTAGTCGTATTCCAATTAATTCGTTAATGGCATTAACGACGACATTGTCGCAAAGCTTTAGAGCAGAGTCTATGGAAGAAGGATCAATTGTTCGCATTAAATTGTACGCTGAGCTGAAGCAGAATGTCGCAAAAGAAGATAAACGATCTGCGGGTCGGACAGTCTGGATAGTGAATTGAGATCTCTAAACAGTCTTGGCAGAATGTCATATTCAAGATGCGATACACAAAATTCAGCCCTTCCGATTGGAGTTCTAAGTAAATTAAAATTTAAAGTTTCTTTTAAAATCATGTATTCGGGAAAATGAGATTGTATTAAATGAATAGCGTCGTGATGACTAAATATTTCTGTTTTTCCCCGATTGAGATGAAGATTAAGATTATTGAATGCACTTGATAAGTGGGATAAGGTCTTTATAATGGACTAAATTGAACCCCCGATAATTCCATCGTCCAAATACCATCGATTTGTAGTGTACAGTGATGCTGATAGGATTAAAAGAACCACACGAGGAAAATATGAAACCGACTAATTAAAAATATTTTATATTGTTAGAGAAAAGAAGGGTCAAAGTGGGTTCCCCTGCTGAACATCGCACGCATATCGCAGAGGATCCTGACCGACTACCCGTAAATATGAGTACGGTCGTAACACCATCTGACCCAAGCAGAACATTCAGGGAATAGATTGTCGACCGACCGAATTAGAGCATCCCGACTTAAACAATTGAAAGCGTTTTTTAAATCGACTTTTAACCAAACCCAATCAAAATTACATGATTGTTGTTGGTGTACGAGATTAACATGGTGGACAATACACTCCATATGTTGGGTGTAGATCTACCAACTTCATTCTCATCGAAGATGATGAAACGCAAATGCCGTCAGACGTCAATTGTCTTATTGCTTTACTGTAGTTACCAGTCCTTGCCAGATCAATAACCTCACCATATTTGACGTGTTCATTCGGTAGTCTGTTTGATGAAATTTGACTGCCCTTCTAGCCGACCAAGATATCCAAGCAGCAAGCAATATCGCGGGCCTCAACCAAAGACAAAAGATGCGAAATGTGTTTTTGATTTGCTTTTCCATTTTTAAATCTGCCAACAGGATTATAACCCAGACACAACTTTGGAAATCACATGAGTGTAGTCCAGCTTTCCACGAATTTCTTACATAAAACGTCCTGAATAAGAGAAGACAAAAGGCAAGCTGATCGTGCCCTCATACACCACGGAATCCGTTTTAATGTGCATACGCTGGATGACCACACACAATAAAGTCTCTAAATATTTTAAATAATAAAATAAATGATTGTTATAAGATTTTTTAAAATTTATAGCATATACTCTAGTGTCGGTGAGCACACATGAGTGTTGATCAGGCGTTGCTCCAAAATTACGATCGTTGAACGAGGAAGGCGGGAGCTGGGATGAAGATGGGTCCTTACCAGACAATTTACGCTCAGTGTAAGTATAATGCTTTTGGGACATCAAAGGCGTGTGTCCAGACCCATGGCAGCGTCTTGAAACTGGTCTGTGTTTACGAAGGCATTCCGAACAATTGAGTCAAAAGAGGTCCTTGTATACAGCATATCTGACGGACTGATTCTGAATCGGGTGACTAGTGCATGATCTCGAACTATCTCGTTCCAGATTGAGGTCGGCGCTCATCTCGTCAGATTGTATATTGTATAATGTGTAATGATTAAATATTTAAATTCAAATATTAAACATCCATTATTTAAATATCTAAAGCGAATCGTCTCGCTCCAGATTGAGGTTGGCACTCATCTCATCAGATTGTATATATTGTATAATGTATCATAATTAAATATTTAAATTCTAACATTTAACACCCATGTATTAATTTTATTAATATTCTAAAATTAATTTGTGCGTACGATATTGTGATATCGTGCAACTCACCACTGACTGGAGGAGTTTTCATAGTCGAATGCCGTGTAACCAGGCAGTTGTACGAAGACAGCGAAAGAGGCATCAACATTTGAAGCGGACTAGCCTTCATTTAGGAACGTGGAATGTCATCTCGCTGGCGGGGAAGAAACCAGAATTAGTTGAAGAGATGATTCGCTTCGTTCTAGAAATATTCGGACTGACTTCTCGTCGCTATTCTGGAATTGGAACTAAACCTTTTGATCAAGGTTGGGCCTTGAACTATTCGGGAGTTACCAACGGAAAGCGACGACAGGCGGGTGTAGGAATACTTACAAGTCCCCGGTTGTCGTTTGTGGTAGGAAGTTTTATCCCAGTGAATGAAGGGCTGGCGTCTCTGAGACTTTTAGTCAAAGAGGGAAAGGGGATAACTGTTGCGAGTGCGTATGCTCCCAACATTATCTCGGAATACGCAGCCTTCGTGGAAGATCTTCAAGCTTTGCTTGATAGTACTCCTGTTGGAGAGTCCCTCGTTCTATTAGGTCACTTCAGTGATCATGTTGGTAGCGACAGTAGTACTTGGAAGGGAGTGATGAGGAAGAACGGACTCTCTGATCTGAATGCAAGTGGTGTCGAATTATTGCACTTTTGTATTCGTAACAATTTGTGCATAACTAGCACCATTATCTTTATGATAAAGATCTTTACAGTTGATAAATCAAATCAGCTAACTGAGTCTACTTATTTAATATAATTATAAAATAAACAAAACATAATAATAATGCTAAATCAAAATTTTATAATTAAATAATAAAATAAATGATTGTTATAAGAATTTTTAAATTTATATCAAGTATTATAATTTATATCAACTATTAAATCTTCTTCATCCCCAGCAACATCAGCCGACAAATCAACAACTAAACCAAACTCTAGAACAGCTGTATGCACCCGAGCGCTTGTTGCATCTATGGGGGGACGTAAATATAGCTGTAGAACGTATGACAGTAAATTATAATTTTCTGTCTTTTATTAATAAAATGCTAATAGTCAACAAAATTCCATCATCGATTTATATCAAGTTAGAACAAAAAATTGAAATTTAAAATAAAAGTCATTTTTATGAATTGACTAATAAATAGCTGACGGTGTATCAGAATTAGGATTAGAGGTCATCAGGATGAACTGCTATGCTATCAGGTTTCGCCCCCTAATTCCTCGACGCAACATAGCAGCAAGGCCAAATACGTGCTAAGAACGTATTTCTTCTGATTGAATTTGATTATATATTATTTTTTTCTAATACAAAGTATATTATTTGTTATCCATCCATAAAAAATTTTCCCTAATGATTTTAAGCAGCTATTAGACTCTGCCCCAAACCTAACAGAAAGAGCACGATTACTGGCCGCGGCCGCACCAGCTGCAGGAGCATTCCTACAGGCAATACTAAACGCGGCAACCGGAACAAGATTAGACTACGAGGGGATTCGCATTTCAATTGGCCTTCGTTTGGGATTGCCACTCTGTGCCTACATACTTGTAAGTGCGGCGCAATTGTAGATAGACTAGGCCGGCATGGGTTAGACTGCAAAAGGTCTATCGGCCGCCACTTCCGACATGCCCAAGTGAATGGAATAATAAAGGCAGCTTTATCAGCAGCGGGTTACCCCTGCTCCTTGGAGCCCTGTGGTATGTCCCGAACTGACGGTAAGAGACCAGATGGGGCCACCTTAGTACCATGGGACTGTGGACGTCTACTAGTATGGGACCATACTTGCGTGAACACCCTAGCTCCGTCTCACGTAGATTGTTCTGCAGCAGGTGCTGGAGCTCTGGCCACGGAAGCGGAACGCAGGAAACGGATCAAATATACATGTTTGGATCCTTCATATTGCTGCTTAGTCCTAGTAGCTGTCGAGTCAATCGGCGCCTTAGGATGTGAAGCCACCGCCCTTTTTGAACTAATTGGGAAGCGACTGAGGCTAGCTACAAACGACGCCCAGGCAAAATCCCATTTCTTACAGCGCATAAGTGCTGCAATTCAGCGGGTGAATTCAGCATGCGTCAGGGAGAGTCTTATGCAATCTTGATTCCGAAGCCCAATGATCCCCTACTTTTTATTAAACGTTATCTAAGTAATAATTTGGGGCCCATTTGCGGTCAACCCATTCAATTGTATCTCTAATATTGTATTTATTAAAAAATTTTGGTAAAATTTTAAATTTATTTTTTATATTATTGATTTATATATTTTACTATTTTCTGTTTGATGGTATTTTTATAGTAACCTAGTTTAAAATATTATATACAGGGCTTTGACCGAAAAGGCCGTTTTGCCCGCTCATCATACATTACAACACATGAAACAAACATATCAATTACAACCAAACCAAGGATAAGAACTTTTAATGTTGCCTTGATCAGCATGTCTTATCCAAGTGTTGACCATGGCTTTGAATTGGCTCAATGATGACGCAGTCATTATGTCGTGAGGCAATGCGTTCCACAACTTTCTCACTGCGTGACAATCGCGATACCATTGTCGACCTTCCAATTTGTCCTGCGCGTAACGCGAGAGAATGACCCCTGCGACTTTGTCGAACATTCAATTCAACACATTCACTTGGGTAGCCGTCAATCCCCTTTGTAAAGGGGATTGACGGCTACATCGCAAACAGATCCAGAACGAGTAGTCTGCTTGCACTGATATCATGCCTATTGATTTATAAACGATCGCTATAATTCATCATTTTACATCCTCGAACGAGCTTGCTGCTACGACGTAGAATTATCTCCAAATCCCTCATTTCACCTCTTGTAGAAGGGAATTATGCCTGCATATTCGATATGGGGACAAACAAGCGCATTATATAGCCGAGCGAAACACTGAGGAGATATTGACAAGAATCAAGTTTTAATCAGATAATCATCTTCCTTGCTGAACTGCAACGTCTTTCAGTATCCATTCTAGTTTTAAATGACGATTGCATAAGTATGTCAAGATCACGAATCTGATTGGTCGAAATGATACTATATGTCCCGACACTATACAAGGAAGACACATTGGACCTACCGAGACGAATGTGTGAGCACTTAGAAAATTTTAACAATACTTCAGTATTAATACTCCATGTATAAAGCCTGTCAATTTCACACTGTAAGCGGATATGGTCATCTGCAGATATGACCTCACACCATATTTTGATGTTGTCAGCAAAGGCTAAACATGGACAATGAAATTATGTGAGTAAACTGTTCATGAACATGTTAAACAATAAAGGTTCTAGTACAGAACCCTGAGGAACTCCTGACGTAATTAAATGTTGTGAGGATAGGGTACTACCAACTCGTACTCTGAAAGATCTGTTAGATAGAAAATCTCTAATCCATCATATAACAAAGCTATTAATGCCGTAGCTGGCCACTGTTTGAATGCGGAGACTATGGGGAACACGATCAAACGCACGACTAAAATCGAACAGAATGACGTCAACTGCCTTTCCTTGAGACAGATTTTATCCAGGCCTCACGGGCAGACAAAAGCTTGGTAAGGCAAGAACGTCATTTTCTGAAGCCATGCTGTATAAAGCTTTGTTGACCTGATATGCTCAAGTGTCTGAATATATGTTTGTAGATGATCCTTTCCAGTACCTTACCCAAATGACTTGTAAGACTTATAGCTCGATAGTTGTCTGCTAGCCGCAGGTCACCCTTTTTGAATACCAGCACAACTATCGCACTCTTCCATTCAGACGGTACCTCCATGCTATCCAGAGATGCCTGAAACAAGCTAGTGACCGAAGGAGCCAAATGTTGACTCAACACCCTGAGTAGATGCGGATGAAAATCATCAGGACCTGAAGAAGATGAAGACGACAAATGTGATAACCTCCAAGCTACATCATCCACATTGATTACAATGGGAGAACTAAAGCACGTAGGAAAACTGATTGACTGAACACTATCTTCTATGGTCGAACAAGCATTATGTAGGTCAAATGCATTAGCAAACTCATTAGCAACGTCAGAAGGAGAATCAAGCAACTTACCGTTTGATGATAATCTAGTGATTGCACAATAAGTACGCGTACTTTGACGAACATATGACCAAAAGCGTTGGGGTGAGCTATTCAAAGATTGCACAATTTGGTCCTCATACTCCATATGTTTCTTAATTCTTAGGCGTTTATATGCATTGCGAGCAAGTTTGAATTGAGCAATCAAATTACCTTTGTGTCCACACTTTCTGAACAAAGTGTTGCGTATTTTGAGAGCTTCACGTAGACTACTGTCAAACCACGGAGGCTTCTTATGAGCAGTTTTACGTATTAATCTACGCGGAGCAAAATAATTAGATATACGAATTAGTAAATCTCGAATGAAATACCAACGTTCCTGGCTTCAACATCACCACACTCAAAGTTCAACGAGGACACAAATTGTTGTAACATCTTAACATTAACATAATGCCATGATATCTTCGTCAATGCAAGTTCGGCATCGATTGCAAGAATATCTGAAGCTATAGTCAGCTTAAACACCAAAACACAGTGATCACTTCCTCCTATTGGAGGATTGTGGGATAGATCACATATCTGACCATCTCTTTGAGAAAATACAAGATCAAGTATAGAACGTACGCTATCAGTGCCAAATCTAGTAGGAGCAGATACATGCTGAATGAGTAATTGATTACACACCAAGAACTCCCATAGATTCTTATCCTCACTGAAACAGTTACCAATAATACTGTTGCCATCTTGATCAATCACCAGGGTCGGTAGATTAAAATCACCAACTAAGATGAACGAGTGATCACGCCTACTACAAGCTCTAGTAAAAATATGCATCAGCTCATCATCTAAAATGGCTGATTTGCGTGTTCGATAAAGAACACCCAATGAAACGTGGAGGCAATATATAACAGGATCAAATATTAAGCACTCACAAGTCCCTTCTTTATTTGAATATCTGACTATATTGCTAATAACGTTCCTATCCTGAACATAAAGTACTACTTCACCACCCCTCTTAGGAGGGCATCTATCTGAACGTAACAATTGATAACCTGGAATAGATACTACGTTATCATAAATGGCATCGTGTGACCACACCTCAGAAATAGCCAACACGTCTGTATGCGTAGAATGCGTCCAAACTCTAACATCATCAAGATTCGAAATTAAACTACGAATATTTCTGTAGCCAATGATTGGAGCACGTTGAGACCCGAGAATGCACATTTTCATTCGGAATCGAACAATCGAAGCAAATGAGTTCGCCCTCGTTTGAAAGTCGTTGAGTGTTTGAAAGTCGTTGAGGTCTGAAAGTCATTGAGCGTCTGAAAGTCGTTGAGCGTTGTAAGTATTTAACAATCAAGACAATTTTTTAACTAGTGAAAAAAATTAAATTATTTAAATGATATTAAATTATATTATTTATAAATATATTATTTATATATATTATAAATAATATATACATATTATTTAAATTATATTTAATGATTTTAATGATTTTGAAGAAAATTAATATCCTTACAAATTGTTGCAATTCTAAAAAATTTCATTATTTAATGTATTATATTTTATATTACACGGTATACATGAATGCACATGCAAAAATATGTTTTTTTTGTAAATTTAAATATTTTATCTTTACGTTTTAAATAAAAAGTAGTTTTTTAATGTTTAGTGAAGCGGGAGTTGAGTCTTCGGGCGAAGCTTTCGGTTTACCACGCAATCTTTGTTCCTATATTAACCTATGGTCATAAACTTAGGGTTATGACAGAAAGAATGATATCTCGGACACAGACGACCGAAATTGGGTTCATTCGCAGTGTGGCGACCTTAGCCTTAGAGATAAGATTAGGAATTCAGTCATCCAGTATGGACTCGGAGTAAAGTCTGCTTCTCCACATCGGAGAAAGTCAGCTGAGGTGACTAGGACACGTTATGAGGATGTCTAGGGATTGCCTTCCTCAGAGGGTTTTCCAAGCTGGACTCTAAAAAGAGACCTCGAGGTAAATCTCGATACCGTGGAGGGATCAAATATCGAAACTGGCCGAAGACCGCCTTTGGCTAAACTCTTTGTCTGTCGCCCAGGATCACAATGTCTAGAGTGGTTTGTGTCGTGCACTGCCTCTACGAACCGACTCCCGGACTAGTGGTTGACAGTACAAATCTTGTGTATTATTTGTTTTTTTTGTCAATAAATTGTTGTTGTTATTGTGATATTTCTTACAAAATAAATTATTAATTTATCCGAAATTATTTTTTTTATATTAAATCTGTTGAATAGGGTTTGTTGGATGAACAAATGTGTGCCATTATGATTGCGTTTTTATTTTAGAAAATATTTTTATTAACACACTTTAAGATCCATTATTTTATTTTTGTAACATACTTTATTTTAGATAAAATGACCTCAGCCGCATATGGTTTTGATCAATTTTCTTCAATGCAGTCGTCAGGTGCAATGATAGAATCAAACTATGACGAATCCGTTTCTTCGTTTGACGCAATGAATCTAAGAGAACCTTTACTCAGAGGAATATACGCTTATGGTTTCGAAACCCCATCAGCTATTCAACAAAGAGCGATTATGCCAATTATCAAGGGACGTGACGTTATTGCTCAAGCTCAATCTGGTACTGGTAAAACAGCGACTTATACTATAGCAGCATTACAAGGTATAGATAGTCGAAGCTCTGAATGTCAGGCTTTAATACTCGCACCAACCCGCGAGTTGGCTAGACAAATTCAAAAAGTTGTTTTGGCATTAGGGGATTATCTAGATATTAGATGTCATTCTTGCACGGGTGGTACAAGCATTGATACAGATCTTAGTATACTTAAGGTTGGAGTGCAAGTTCTAGTCGGCACACCTGGCAGAGTACTTGATATGATAAGTCGTGGTGTACTTAATGCTAAAAGCATTCGTCTATTTATCCTTGATGAGGCTGATGAAATGCTGTCCAAAGGATTTACAGAGCAAATATACAACATATTTCAGGTGATGAACGAAGATCTACAGGTTGTTTTGATGTCTGCCACTATGCCGGAGAGCGTGCTGGAAGTTACTAATGCATTTATGCGTGATCCTATTCGAATTCTGGTAAAGAAGGAAGAGCTTACGCTTGAGGGCATTAAACAATTTTACGTTAACGTTGAACGAGATGAAAATAAGCTAGCTACATTGTGTGACTTATATGAAAGCTTACAAGTAACGCAATCGGTTATATTTTGTAATACTAAACGTATGGTTGAATGGTTGATGAATGAGATGACAATGCGTGAACACACGGTGTCCGCGATCCATGGAGAAATGCCACAGGAGGAACGAAATGAAATTATGTCCAAATTTCTTCTGGGTTCATCTAGAGTTCTACTAACCACGGATCTTCTGGCTAGGGGGATTGACGTTCATCAAGTGTCGTTAGTTATTAACTATGATCTACCTAAAGACCGTGAAAACTATATACATCGTATAGGTCGCGGAGGAAGATTTGGCAGAAAAGGTATCGCCATTAATTTTGTAACTAATGAAGACCAATCTACATTAAAATCACTTGAAGAATTCTACAAAACAACAATTGAAGAGATGCCGATGAACGTTAGTGAGCTATTAATCTAAGTTTATTGGTTAAAATATCGAGAAAAATTTCAGAAAAAGTAATTAAAAAGAAATCTTAATTTTGATGTTTACAAGAAATTAACAGCTAGCGTCTATTTTATTGAAAGATAGGCACTCTTTACGTTTTTTATATTAATTTCATATTGTATCAGATGATAATAATAAATTATTATTTAAACAAATAATTTCAGCTTAAACAAACTTAACCTAACAGTGTGAATAATAAATAATTCTGTGTTAAATTCTGTGTATTTAATATAATTATAAAATGAACAATTCTAAATAAGCTATAGTCAATCAATCAAAATCTTCATTACGTTCCACAGCCATTTTTGCGTCCCCCATAGATGCAGCAAGCTCTTCCAGATTAGTATCACGGCTATGTAATCCCAATGTCTGCATTTGTACAAGTTCGGATGCATAAAGATGTTCTTGAGTTTGGTTTGGTTGTTGATTTGTCGGCTGATGTTGCTGGAGATGAAGACGATCTAATGGTTGAAACAACGAAGCAGTATAATCTTGATTTGAGTATTGTAAATTTTGAAATACTGTTGTTGCATAAGCTGTTTGTCTATTGCTTGGTGATCGAAAAGAATCCACATCAGATGAAGTAGGTTGACTATTCATTTGATTATCGACTAGACCGCTTATATTTGAAGATATCAACTGTGAATATACTTGTGGGGATGTGTCCCTAAGACGAATTAGATTCTTTAGAATTTGTACAATCGTCCTCAATGCTCGAGTATTTGTGCATAGAGCACGAATTTCAGGTATTGGCCACTGACTCATAAACTCATGAATTACACGATGTACTTGTTCTCTTTGTCCTTCGTCCTGTATAAATTCATATGTACGCAGCAGATTAAGAAGAATCTTAAGCAGATTAAGTAGAATACCAGGATCGCAAAGAGAATTATTCATATTTGGGTTAAAACTGGATGCCCGCAACATGTCGAATAACATGAGAGGATTTTCAGCATCGACTACTAATAATTGTTGAGGGTTCATCGTAGAATACCGATTAGTGTTTTCGCTTGACGTAGATTGCAAAGGCGACTCTAAACGGTTTGAATTAGATACATATGAACTAGACGAATCGATTTGAAATGTAGTATTCTGAGATGCCACCGGGTTTGGCAGGAGGTTTGTATTTTCAGTTCCTACTTGACTAGTGTTAGCTGTACCAGATGAACTAGAATAAGTATTCAGAGGGTTATCGCCAAACTGCTCATGTGCCACATTAAGCATTGGTTCTTGAAAATCGCGATAAATTCTCTGTCGAACTTTATATCCGCTCGGTAATCTCTCAAGGTTAATCAGGGCTCTGTCATGGTTTCTCGTAATTTCCTGTATAGTTGTAGGAATACGAATCATTTCAATTGTTTGACACATTAAATCCGGATTGTTAACGAATTGTGAAACCTCGTGGTTCTGCTCCCTCACTCTTTGCATTTGTGGATTGTTAAGCTTAATTGAACTAAGCAATGCAGGATTACTCATAAGTCTTTGAGCCAAATTATTACTTAGAAGGTTTTGAACTGCATGTCGATTTGTCTGAATAGTGCCAAAAATATTTTGTTGTATTTCAGTACAATTTGAATTTCCAAATGGAAGGTTCAAAAATGGTGCAAGTGTTAATCTGGATAATGTTGCAGTTCCATAGGTATGTTGATCAATATTCGGTTGAAGCGATATCAACCCCTCCTTAATTGTTGGTGATTGCTGAAGTGACAAAGAAGCATTATTTGATTGTTTAGATGTTGAGTGATATGCCGAAGGTCGTCGTGGAGACATGAGTTGCAGGACAGGCATGTCAACCTCAGAATGGTCGCCTTTGACGACGGAAGCTGACCGAATATTGGAGTCATGAACTATCTCAACTGACTGGGCCTCGGGCTGTGCAAGGTTGCTCAAAGAAAAGAGTCGCGGAGATGGGTCGTCACAAAATCCAAGACTTTTCTCTAGTAAGGGTTGGCCCATCTCGTCAAGACTTTTGAGGATCGCTTTAGCATTTCCTCTCATCAGTGCGACGGACAAGCGCTGAAATAACTGACCCGCTGTGCTACAATACGGGGTACCGTTTCTACATGACATAGAACGAGCAATGAAACGAATTAGCTTTTCCCCTTGGGGGTTCCATCCTCCGTAAGTTTCAACAACTGCTGCCGTAAAACTGTATCCATTCTCCTCTAATTTGCGTTTATATTTCCTTTCCTTGACACAGGTGGCATACTTGCTTGCGGCATAGCCAGGGATCTCAGAAGCCATGGAAATATAAGCATTTTGTTGAGGGTTAGTTACGGCAAAATCAACTGCTAAAGGAGGGTCCTTATAAAATAGAATGTCCGCCGGTCTCTCTCGCAAACCACGAATAAGGTTGGGTACCTCCTTTGCCACCCTCAATCCAGCAGAAACCGCTGCTTGAAAGACTGTATCCCTCAAGCTATCATGTCGAATTCCAGGGTGGCCTCCAAACTGACATGTTAAGGCGTGGAAGCCGAATTTGTCTGCCATCCTAAGGCAGCGTCTGCATCGATAATCACTGTTCCAGAGAGACAACCCTAACCAAAGACGTAGTAGCACAACGAATTCATTTGGTGCCAAGTTCATATGTGTGGCTTTGCTAGGGACGGCCTGTAACCAAGCACACGCGTGTGGGCATGAAACTGCCAATAATCGGGCAGTATTGAAGCGATCGGCATTCTCCAATAGCCTGCTGCGCAACACTTCGTCAATGTGACAAGATAATCCTCGTTGATTTGTTTGCGGATTGCCTACATGTTGCGGAATAATAGATTTAACGAATTCGTACCCAGGGAAAGTTAAAGGGTCAAGATTTAATTGGCTAGCGACAGTGTCTACACTAGACAGGAAGGCTGCCTGAGAGTGTTGGAAGCAGCTTCGAAGGCCCAGTCCTCCCATCTTCAGCGGTAAGCAAGCTTGCATCCACGCCCACTTATCGGGTTGAATAGAAGTGATATTGCTAAAACACTTCAATATCAAGCGGTCGAACAAACGGAAAAGCTCTTCGGCGAAGGCGGGGTCTATAGTGCGCATTAAATGGTTTACCCGAGGAGCGGATGCGCAGCTACGAAGCAGGATGAAAGCAACTTGTGGGTCAGGGAGATTTTCGAGCGAGTCCAGAGTTTGACGCAGGGATGGTAGAACAACATCGACAAGGTATCCCGAACAATGTTCCTTAGACCCGATGGGACTTCCAAGAATTGTAAAGTTTTTTGTGGTGTTGACCAATGTGATCCATGGGCATCTGTTCTTTATCAAGTCGACCTTGTCTTCCCTACCAATTACTTCGGTTTTTTTCCAGTTAATAGACAGTCCAATCGCAGGAAAATTAGCAGCAAGACGAGCCAGAGCCTCGCCCACCGCAATAGGAGTACCGCCGATTATTCCGTCGTCGAGGTACCACCTATTTAAGCTGACACCTTCAATCTCCGATATCTGGACCACAATCGGATCAATCGCCAGGCAAAATAGAACTGGACCAAGAGGATATCCTTGTTGTACCCCTCTTCGAGACTGAAGAGGTTTCAGGCTACCGAACCGAAGGCTTGAGGTAGTGCCGTAGCACCATGATGTCCAACGACTAATTTCTGGAAAATTCTTATCGATCGCGTTGACGAAGGAATCCCGGTTCAGCGTGTTAAAAGCATTAGCCAAGTCGATTTTAGCCCAAACCCAATTAACATTTTGATCATGAAGTTGTTGTAGCCGACGTGCTTGATGTACTATCTGTTCCATTCCGTTTGGCGTCGCTACACCGAGCTGGTGCGGATGGAGGGATTCGGCAAATCGCGGTCGAAGTTTGGAGCAAATACACTTAGCGCAAAGACGACGTAATGTCTCCCCAATGGCAATGGGGCGGATCCCTCCATCTGGTTTGTTCAATGCCATGAGATTAGCACCGGCGACAAAGGGCACGAGGTCTTTCGGGAGAGTACCAGCGATCATGTTGTTGACTAGTGATGTTAGGCGTTGAAGCAAAACCCCGTGATCTACCGACAGCATATCTCGAATATGTTCTGCCCTCAAACCTAAACAGCCAGGAGAGGAAGAGGGTGGGAATGATGATACTGCGGCCTCAACTATGTCTGAGTCAATCGACAAGGGGGTATTCAAAGATGGCTGTCCAGGACTTTGGAGAACATCATGTAAGGGGTGTAGCTCTGTCAGTTTACCGCGTAAAGATTCTGAAAATTCGCATGCACTATTCGACGTAAGGCGGCGCATCGCTTTTCCGAAATTGCCATTTCTCGCCAATTCGATGACTTCCATAAATTCATTTTTCTTATCATTAGTTCCTCTGAATTTCCTGGATGATCGAAGCCCCGAAGAGGAAAGGCAATCACGCTCTCTTCCATTTTCGAATTTGTCTATAAGCGCGTTGATATTAGATCTAGTGTTGTCTCCGGCATGGTGCCGACCTGAGGAAGTCTGTAGGCATAGCTTCGGAAAGCACAGCAAACGCTCCCAATCGTTGGATGAATTTGAGCACAATGCCTCTAGAATTAAAGAGGAAAAAACATTGGCAACTCGGCGGCGAAGATTCCAAGGAATGTGCTTGATCGTGTTAACTGGTTCCATCCAAACCCTATGAAGAAGCTCGAAGGATCTCTTTTGATTTTCACCAACCAATTTATTATTTTTATAAAATAATAAATTGGTTGGTGATGGTACGGATCGGTCCTTACTGAACATCAATGTATTTAATCATCTTGCTCCATCCTATTCAGCTGGTCCTGTCTTATCCAAATTCATGTATCATGAACAAGGAAACAAGGTAAATATGATGAAAAGGTTGGGCGTATCGAAAGAGCGCACTTTGTGCCGATGATTTTTGCTGCGAATGGGGGCACTGGACCTTCTGCGTCGAAAGTGTTAAAACGGATCGCGCAGCTTAGAGTTTCCAGATCGTCCCTCCATTATAATGAATGCATTAATTCCCTTCGATGTAGAATCGGATTTGCATTGGCTAGAGTTTCGTCGATGTGCATTCGGTTCGCACGATCTACCAGAAACAACCCAATTCAAAATGGTTTCAAACATATTGTTTTTATGGGACTTATTAGCGGGTAACCTTGTAAATGTAATTAAATAATAGCAGTGTTACAGCAGTGTCATTGGTATCATTTGAGTAAATTAAATAATTATCAAGTTTTTAAATTTTTTTAAATAATCAAATTTATTCGTATAAATAACAATTCGGGATTACCCGCAAATGAGTCCCAATATTATTAAAATGTCAGTATGCTTTTGTTTGCGGCGATATATGCCTTTCTGCATCGGATTTCGACGCGTAGATTTCGACGTGCAAGATTCATGTGCGTAGTTTTGTTTAGGACGGCTTGCAGCCAAGCGCACGCGTGCCGATATAAAATTGCCAATAATCTGGCTGCATTGGAGCAATCGACGCTTTCCAAAAGCTTTTGACGCGACGACTCATCGATTTAATGTGATAAACCCCGTTGTTTGATTGATGTCCTCGGTCAAACTGCGGGATGTTGGAAATTACGGCTTCATAACCGGGGAAAGTGTATGGGTCTAAGTTCGACTGTTTAGAGACAATGTTTACGCTTGAAAGAAATGCCGCTGACGAGTGTTGGACACAGTTTCGAAGACCAAACCCCCATCTTCAGTGGTAGGCAAGGTTGTGACCATACCCGCTTATCCGGATGAATGGAAGTTATATTGCTGAAGCAATATAAGACCATCTCGTCGAACCTCCGGAAAAAGCAGGAACAACCGTGGGCATCAAATGTTTAATCGTATAGCTGATGCGCAACTGCGTAGCAGGATGAATGCAACCTCTGCGTCTGGTAGCTTTTCGAGCGTATCAAGATCCCGTTGCAGTGATGAAAGTACCGTATTGATGAGGTGTGACGAGCAGTGTTCCTGGGTACCTATAGGACTTCCCAAGATGGTAAAATTGTTTGTTAGATTAGCCAAAATAATCGATGGACAATTCATCTTTATCAATCAGCAATGTTAGTCTTCCCCACTAAGTCTGTCTTTTTCCAGTTTAACGACAGCCCGATCGCTGAAAATTCAGAAGAGAGAGAGGAGATAGGGCCTTGCCAACAACCTCTGGCGTACCGCCCACAATGCCGTCATCGAGATACCATTTGTTAAAGCCGATTCCTTCGATTCTTGTAATCAGGGCGATAATCGGTTTCAGTGCCAGGCAAAAAAGGACCGAGAGGATTTCATTGCAGCACTCCGCTGAAGGACTGAAGGGGCTCTGTGTTTCCGAATCGAAGGTTCGAACTAAGTATTATTTAAACGCTTCCAGAAAACGCATATTTAAACGCATACGGACTTGATGAATTATCTGCTTTATACCGTTTGGAGTGGCGACACCGAGCTGATGAGGTTGGAATGATTTCGCGAATAGCGACCGAAGCTTTCGACAAATGCATTTCGCACATAAGCGGCGTAATGTCTCTCCGATGGCAATGAGGGGGACCCCTCCATTAAGGCTTATTTAAGGCCGAAGATTAGCTCCGGCTGCAAAGGGAATCAGATCGATCGGAAGTAAGCCCGCAATCAGGGAATTGACTAGTGACGTAAGGCGCTGGAGAAGTGTCCCGTGATCAGCTGATAACATGTCACGAAGGTGTTCCGCTCTTAGTCCTAGGCATCTAGAGGACGAAGAATAGGGAAATGATTAAACAGCGGACTTAATGATTTCTGAATCGACGGACAAAGGTAAACCTAAATATGGAGGGCATGAAGATAGGAGATCATCATTCTCAGGGTGTAGCACAACCAATTACGAGCGCGTTAAATTTGAGTACTCACAGATATTACTCTGCGAAAGTCGTCGCATAGCTTTTCCATAATTCCCGTTCCTTGTTAATTCAATCACCTAAAAAAGGGCCGTTGTTTGTAGAAAGAAACTGGAAGATCGAACAACCGATGTGGAAAGGTAATCAACATCCTCGCTGCCTTCAAATTTGTCCAAAAGCAAGCTCATTTTCGTACCAGTATGAATGCCCGAATAGGCACGATTAGATGTAGACGATAGACAGAGCTTCAGGAAGCATAAGAGGCGTTTCCGATCGTGTATTGAGTTTGAGCACAAGGCCTGTAGAAGTAGCGACGAAAGAATATTGGCAAATCGACGGCGCAGGTTCCACGGAATGCGCTTGATCGTATTGATGGGTTTCATCCAAACCCTGCGCAAAAATCGAGAGTGGTGCACACTGGTTCGCCGCAATGGCCATTCGTAGCCGCAGCATGCGGTGTAACCGAAGAGAAACTCAAAGATGTCCTAACGGTACCCAACTCAACAAAAATAGTCGCACGACCTGTTCCAAATGACGAGACTTCATCAGACGGACAGGAACTCAAAAGTTGATGTGATCCTGAGCATCTTGAGTTTACAGGTCCGTGTATGCGAAGACAGCCTGATTCATTAAGACGGAATACTTTACTACAGACCGGACAACATCCCGTATTTTAGATTCGAAGCTAGCATCAAGGTTCTGGTTTATGGCCTCACTTCCTGTCTGTATTTGATTCGAACAATTCCTGGCAAGAAAGTCGGTTCACAATTTACAAGATTTTGCACACTTACAAGCTTTGCAACGTGCTGCTTGGCCATTACACGTGCAGCATCTAGGCGGGTTTCCTTCTGGGCATAATAGTCAGAGCGCTTATATCCTGTGATGACGGAGTTTTGTATGTTTGAGTTTTGTATGACGGAGTTTTGAACCTGGATTGTAATCAGTTGATCGGTACTTATAGATTGCCTTGCTCGGATTGTGATTGTGTTGTAAGTAGTTAGTAATTGTAAATAGTTAGTTATTGTATGTTTCTTATATTGTATGTTATTTATTGTAAGAATTTATAATAACCAAGACAATTTTTTAACGTCTTATCTTTATCTTAACGATTATTTTAACGATTATTTATCGATTACTTAACGATTTTCTTATATTAACTATTATTTATCTTTATTTTTAATTTAAATATAACATAAAATACGTAAACTCCGTTATCTTATCTAATTATATTACTTCTTTAAAGTAATATTATATTACTTATAAACTAGTAATATTTAAATAATAGATAATATATAAAGTAATATTATATTACTTTAAAGGCATAAAGTAGTAATTTATACTACTTTAAAGACATATTATATTACTTTAAAAACGTAATGTATTTATTTAATATTGTTTGCATCATTAAATTTACTAATTATATTACTTCTTTAAAGTAGTAATTTATACTACTTTAAAGACATTATATTACTTTAAAAACGTAATGTATTTATTTAATATTGTTTGCATCATTAAATTTACTAATTAATGAACATATTTGTCTTATTAATTGTAATTTTTATAATTTTCTTTGCAAATTAAATATTAAAATGTGATGCTTAATTTCAGCTTGCTCATGCCCAGTTTTGGTTACTATCTATTCTTGTTCAATAGAAATGGATATGCTAAATATCTAAGTTTTCTGCTATTGAAATAAATTCATTCAGCGGTGTTCACAAATAATGCCGTCACTGAGTAGAATTTATCAATTATAACAAAATGTTGTAGATAAAATGTAGAATATATCAATGATTATGATAAATAATTTAAAAGAACCCAATTAGCATTCTATTAATAAAAACTAAAATCTAAAAATTTAAATTACATTAGCATCATCAGATAATACTATAATTAAATTCTACTAGCAGTAATTAATATACATTTGCTAATTTACTAATGAACATACTGATTATTTAATCATGTTAAGCGTTTATAGTATTTAATGTAAAATATTAACATCGATTACATAAAATATTATTTGTCTTAAAGTAGTTACTATTAAATGACTTATATCATTTATATCACTTATATCAGAGGAACACGATCTGCAATCGGTCGTCCAGAATTTTGAACCCAAACTGAACTGAATTCTCATTTACGGGCCCATTTGCGGGTAACCCAGAGATTGTAAAATAATAATAATTAAATGACTTATAATAATTTTATAATTGACTTTTATAATTTTCTTTGCAAATTAAATATTAAAATGTGATGCTTAATTTTCAGCTTGTTCATGCCCAGTTTTGGTTACTATCTGTTCTTGTTCAATAGAAATGGATATGCTAAATATCTGTTTTTAGACGGCAACCTAATAGGTTCCCCACAAGATGTCATTGAAGCATTTAAGTTGCTTCAATCCTTCGGCCCCTCATATGGCATACACTTGAATCCGGGAAAATGCAAGGTATATTCCAACGGGAACGACATATCGACTTTCCAATCGTTACTTGATAACGCTGGAGTCTCCATCGTTGAGGATGGCCTACCCGTTCTTGGAGTACCAATCGGATCAGCCGAATACATAGAGACGTTTATACGATCATCAGTTTCCTCCCTTTGCACATTAGTGTCACAGTTGAAGAAAGTAGGAGAGTTAGACACTCAGGTTGCATACGTGTGCTTAATTAAGTCTATTCAGCATAAATGGACACATACTCAACGATGCTATGAGTGCCCCTCTGCGTGGTTCGCACCTCTGACACTGAAACTAAAGTATACAATATCACATCTTTTTGACATTGATATTTCTCAAGACGATATCTTATGGCGCACATGCCAGTTGAGTTTTCGCAACGGCGGTTTATGCATTAGAGATCTGTCCACGTTACCAAGCAACAAAAATCAATCATTGGCCTCAGTGTGTGAGCCAAGCATACAAGGATATATTGGCTCGGTACTTAATTCTATGCAGGAGACAATTATTAAAAATCTACGGGCAGCAAAAGCCTCTAGTGAAAAGCTTGACCAAGAAGATATTTTGAGCAATGCGAGTGGAATTCTGTGTACCGCAATTGAGCATGCTTCAACAACAGGGGCTTCGTCATGGCTATCCGGATATCCTACATTCAATCGAGCAACTCGATTAAGTAACATCGAGTTTTGTGATTCTATTTCTTCTAGATACGGAATTACGCCTAAATCCGCACCAACTCAATGTAAATGTAGGCAGATTAATACAGTTACCCATGCTCTCTCATGCCCATTCGATGGTCTTCCGTCGATGCGACACGATGCCGTGCGCGATTTTATTGCCCATCACCTAACAGAAACATCGTATAACGTACAAGTCGAGCCGCTGCTTACACCAGTCCCGCCAAACTTTGACTTCAGAAACGGCTCAACGACAAAAGACCGTGATGCTAGGCTCGACATTGCATGATCAGGGTTGTTTGGTGATAGGAGTGAGCGAACTTTCTTCGACATTTGCGTGTTTAACGCTTTCGCTCAGTCCAACTCCTCTAAGACACCAGAGTCCTGCTATAAGTACCACCAACAGCGAAAGCGCAGTAAATATCTCGAAAGAATAACAGAGTTCGATCGGGGGTCTCTTGTACTCGCCGTCTTCTCATTCTCAGGTAAAAGCAGTGGCAATGCCACACAAATTTTAAGACGGATTGCATCTAAATTGGCAAATAAGCGAGCAAGCAGATACCCCGACGAGCTTACAAAGCTTAGAACGCGTCTAGGCCTATTACTTGCAAAAATGACATCGCGATGCATCAGAGGAACGCGATCTGCAATCGGTCGTCCAGAATTTTGAACCCAAACTGAACTGAATTCTCATTTACGGGCACATTTGCGGGTAACCCAGAGATTGTAAAATAATAATAATAATTATATATATTAAATGACTTATACTATAAATGGAGCACACTTTTGTACTTTTATAGTGACTTAAGATTAAGGGCTTTGAAATTTGAAATGTATAACTGGAGTAAGAATACTTAATAGTATACGACAGTATACTATTATATAGTGGTATACGACATTAGTATATACAATAGTATACAATAGTATACCACTATATACTATTATATAATGGTATACTATTATATAGTGGTATACTATTATATAGTGGAATACTCGGAGGACCGTGACTGTACGAAATGCCGACAAATATGTAGACACCTTGCAACAGCTTGCCGAATCCAGCAACGTGGACGGGGAGACGTCAAAGGCAGACAAGTCCACGGATAAGGCGGAATCAAAAGAATAGCGACGCTGTTTTTCCTTAAAATTTTATTTATCTTTATTTTTATTTATTTGAACTGTATATTGATTGTTTAGATGTTGTATGTATATTTTAATCTTAATTTGTGAAAAAATATTATTATTTCGTGGAATACTTAATAGTATACGACAGTATACTATTATATACTATATATAGTGGTTCTTAAAAATACTGGTTCCACTAAATTACTATTTACATCAAACAGTTGATATTTAAATACTATATATTATATCATTAGTTAGCTTTTTCTCCGAGAAAAATAAGAAAAATAGTATTATTTTGAATTTTCGCCAATGCGATTGGCCTCTTCAGAAAACACTAGTCTTTGATAAATGATGACAGTATATATTGAATAAAAACGAAAGAATTTAATTGATATGTTGTTCAAGCAAACTCTTATTCGACGGTAATTGTAAGCACCAAATGATTTTATTTGCCTTGCGTTGTTGATGCAATTTCGATGTATATCGACTCATTGATTAAACGACGACGTGTATCTGGCTCGTATTCAAAAACAGTTGTAGTATCGAAATCAATCGTATGTGAACTGTTTAACCGATTATTAAATATTGCCGAAGAAACGCCGCCTTTTTGAGGATTATTCTTGTGCTGTTCAAGTCCTTTTCGTAATCCTTGTTTGGTTTGACCGATGTAGACTTTGTTACAATCTTTACAAAGGATACAATACACTATTTAATTTTTTGAATATATACTGGTTTCGTTTTGAAAAATGAGGTCAGAGCAGATCTCTTTTAATGTTCCAAGCAAATCAAATATATCCTAATACAGCGCTTTTACTTGAAGTGAGTAATTGATGCAAAATCGATTCCATATGATACAATTACCACACAGCGCAGACATGTTCTCACCACGTTGGATATCTCGCATAAACATATCCACGAAGAAAGAAACGGAAGATCACGCATCAAGTGGTGAAAATTAAATGATAGAGTCAACGTTATCTCCCGCATACATCTTACATATATAACAACGATAAAGGAGAGTTGGCAGAAAGTAAAAACGTTAATAACTGAAATTGCTCGAGAAATGCTCGGCACTACAAAGCATGACATGACAAATAAACAGGACAACAGATTAAACTGAAGATGTCAAAACAAGAGTTTAAGAAAAGAAACGTCGTTATCATGATTTTCTTGCAAACAAACCCCCAGAAAATTGGATGAAATGTAATGAAGCCAAACGAGAGGCGAAGAAGGCAGTAGCGGAAACAAGGGCTAAGAAGCTTGAAGTGTACAGTTTCTTTCTACAAGAAAGAAACTGTACACTCGTGAAGGTGAGCGAGATATCTATAGGATTGCTAGGACAATACATTAGAAGACACGAGACGCTGAAAATTCTACGGAATCTATGACGATAGTAGTGTCTTGCTGTTTTAATTAAGAAAGTTCCAGTTCGATGGTATGACCATTTCATGAAAATTTCATAAGAAGAGTTCGAACTTCTACCCATTCCAAATGTACCACCTGTCGAAGGACCTGTTCCGCCCATAACAGCGATTGAAATCAAAAACGCGCTGCAACAAATGAAGTGCGGACAGCGACAGGATCTGACGACCTGGTTGCCGATCTTTGGAAGTCAAAAGTTTGAACGCTGCAGGATGGCTAGCGCAGTTATTTAATCAGATAGTCAAGGAAAGACAAGCACCAGCTTATAGTTGCAGCATAACAGTACCCATTTGGAAACAAAAGAGAAGCCCAACTGACTCCGGAAACTACCGTATAATCCGTCTCCTCTCCCACACCATGAAAATATATAAACATATAATCAATGCAAGGATTTGAAATATTATGGATTTGGCTATAAACCAATATGGTTTCGTCAAACGTTGAGGTACAATTGATTCTATTCATGAAGTACGCCTTCTTGAGAAACACCGTAAAAAGCAAAAAGCCATCCTCAATGTTTTTCTTGATCTCGATCGCGTCCCATACGGGGTTATCTGGTATGAGTTAAGATGCCACAAATTACCGGAGGAGCATGTTGAGTATGTCAGACTGTTAAATCATTTAATCCTGTTAAATGGACTCAGTTATTGGGGCTGGATCAAAAAGAGGTAAAATTTTATTTGAAATTTCACTAATTTAATCAGCTAACTGAGTCTACGTATTTAATATAATTATAAACAAAACATAATAATGCTAAATCAAAATTTAATAATTAAATATTAAAATTAATAATTGTTTTTAGATTTTCTATAATTTATATCAAGTTAAAATAAAGAATTGAAATTTAACATAAACGTCATTTTTATGAATTAACTAATTAATAACAGACGTTGTATCAGAATAAGAATTAGAGGTCATCGGGAGAAACTGCTATGCTATCAGGTTTCGGCCCCTAACTCCTCTACCCAACATAGCAGCGGGGCCAAATACATGCTAATGATGTATTTCCTCTGAAATAACTATCTAGTATCTTATTCTAATACAAAGTATATTATTTATTATCCATCCATAAAAATTTGCCACTTAAGAGTTTAAATTTATTCTTTAAATTATTGTGTTGATTTATATATTTTACTATTTTCTGCTTGATGTTATTTTTATTGTAACCTAGTTTAAAATATGTATCTATTAAATTATTTAAATGATTTTGAAGGAAGCCAATATCATTACATATTGTTGCAATTCTTAAAATTTCATTATTTAATGTATTATATTTTATATTATATGGTATGCATGAATGCTCATGCGAAAATATGTTTCTTGTAAATTTAAATATGTCATCTTTACGATATAAATTAATAGTAGTTTTAGTTAATGTTAATTTAATGTTCATATCTAGATATACACCTTCTTTATCATTAATATTGGTTTTGTTAAGAATAAGGCTTTCTGGATAAATGTGCTCACTAATTGAATAAAAATTATTAGAATTAAATACACATATATCATCAATGTATCGAAACATATATTTCATATATTTATATTGTTTAGATTTCGTTTTTACACAATATGAACAAATTCATATTCTATAAAGCTTAAAAACAAGTCAGCTATAATTGGGCTACTATTACCACCCATTGGAACACCTTTTACTTGTCTAAATATAGATGTCCCTACTTTTAAATAATTTTGATTTATCAAAATATTTAAGGATTCTATTAATTCAATTTTATCCATATATTTATATTTATTTGATGGTTTAATTTTTGTTAGATAAGCGTTATAATTATTATAACATATATATGTATATCTTTTTCCGAATATAAGGTTAATTAATTTTACTAACGCTTCTTTAATATCTACTAAATCTAGATTTGTATAAAGCGTACTAAAATCGTATGTATTCATATTTTGAAAATTCATTCATTTTGTCTGTTCTAAAATATCTTTGGTAGAATTAATACTGAAATAGTATTTTATACCAGTATTAATTTCGATTACCTTGCAATATTTTTTAAAGTGTGCTTTAATTACTTTAAGTATTTTATTCATATAGACAGAAAGTGGTTTTAATGTACATTTAAACGCACTACATATGAACCTAGGTTTTATTGGATTTTTATGTAATTTTGAATTTCAATATAATATAGGTATAGTTTTATTATCTAATTAACCTATGTTATTATCTAATTAACCTATGTTTATTATCTAATTAACCTATCTTATTAACCTATGTTAGCATCGTTAGAAAATTACGATGTTTTTGAAAAGTGTACATGTTTATATAAACAATAAATAAAAAAAACTCTAATTTTCTGAAGATTGTAACAGAGGTTAGCGAAATATCAAATAAAGTTTCCCACTTTTTTGATCCAGCTCCAATAATTCTTTATCAATAATGGATCATATAAACTATTTACAATCATTCGACTGCTATGCAACAACTGCTATGCAGTTATCCAGAAGCTTAGAGAAAATCGAAATCGAAATATTGAAATCTAAAGGCTGTAAGAATATAATTAAATTCTACGATGTGCAAAGTTGACATGCAGCATTAAAAATTTTCACAATTCAACATTATCAAAATAGGTAAGTAGGCAACTTTTGAATTTTGCTATTAATTTTGAGTTTTCAGTTTCTAATAGTTTACAACATCAATCAGTTAATTTGTTTCAAAATTTTTTTAATATTCTTTGTATTAATCATTTAAAAATGTTAAATAATTATTTAAATAATAAATGTAATTATATTGAATTTCTTATTGGTTTTAGACACCCTAAAATGTTTTTGTTTTTGTATAATTAACAAAAATTTATATTTTATATATATTTGATAAATAGCGTTCAAGCAGTTAAAAACAAATTGAAATTAGTTGTTCGCAGTGTGCTAGTTGTCAGCTCCTCGTCAGCAACAGTCTGCCTCTGTCAGATGTCGCGAGAACACTTTTTGCGTTCCCTCTCTGGATGGCCAAACTCACATTCATGAATAAATAAGAGTGCGCCCGATTATCTTCTGAAACTTTTTTCAATCTTCTGCTAATTTCACTGCCAAGAGATTTTGCAGACTTACCCAGTGCCCCATATGTCTCGACCCCAAAGGGAATGAAATGATGGGAGCTACACATATCAGAATACTTTGCGATATTCCTTTTCTCTGCCCAACTCGCCGCTCCACCAGGACCACTCAGGGCATGCCTCAGATTGCTCGTAGCCAGCGTATCCACGCAAGTAGAATCCCAAAGAAGGCATTTACCTTCGCGTCACGGAAAAACAGTGACACCATCTGGACGGCGACCATCTAATCTACACAGATTGGGTGGTTCCAGAATATTGGGGGCGTTCGTTGAGTTCAAAGCTCTGCTGAGAATTTGATTGAGTTCAGCATGACGTGGAAAGCGGCCTGCTGATCACCTACAGGCAAGACCATGTCGCTCTGTCGTGTCTACCATTACACCGCAACGGCATCGATGATGGGTACAGACAGGAAGACCGAGTCTCATGGAAATGGCAATTCTCACCGCCTCATCCCCTAACCGGGTTCCCAGGGCAGAAATTGGAAGCGCATTGAGCCAAGAACCTGACTCATGTGTTGAGACATCGATCCATCTAGCCTTGGAGGTCTCATCCTGCAAACCTGAAGATATTCTACTGTGTATCTGCTTGATGAGGGATAAATTCCAGACGGACTGCTTGGTATCATTTTCAGGTGCTAAGATATTCCCTGTTTTGGATAGCCATTCCTGTAGTCCGATACAATAGTGCCGGCATAGTGGTTGGGAGCTCAATCCCAAAAGGCACTCAACGTTGACACGGGAAGCACAATATGACGATAAAAAGGCAGGTAGGGCAACATCATTTGTGTTACGAATCCCGATATAATGCAGGAAGTGCTTTGGCGCCATGCTTCCTCTGTTAAGTGGCAGTTAAGAATACGTGCAAGATATCTCTTTAGCATAGAATCCAGGTTTTGCAGCTTATCAGGGTGTTCGAAAAATTGGATGATCGTAGTTGGTAAAGGAGCTTGGGCATATATAAGCAGTTTTTGAATAGGAACAATGCTCCGTGGGCACCAAGCTCATATAAACGCTGACCTAGAAGCTCCTATTGCGGCAAGATCATTTTTACTTCCTCTGCACAATTAGCTGCTAAAACGCAGCTTCCCAAAATAATTAGCTTGTCGATAGAAATAACATAAATCCCTGGGCAAATAAATTGAAATCGTTCGACAATCATCTGACGTTGTTCCTCATCATGAACATTCATTAGCAACAATTGGCACTTTCGTGAATTCAAGTAGAGACCAAGTTTCAAAGAGTCATTAAATATTTGACTTAGATCAGACAACGTTTTAAATGGGTCATCCCCGATGTTTGCGTCATCCAAATACCAGGCGTTAAAGTGCGCCTTAAGTGAGTGGACTAGTGAGTTGACGGCTAGAGCAAAACCTATGGGCCCGAGGGGTCTCCATGTTGCAATCCTGACTCTGACCATATAATTTGGTCTTCATACACGAGTGCGATTTTAGATCCGTATGCCGTTTAAAAGTATAGCAAGGCTTCAGATACATGATTCTTCACGCCATCGAGTAGGGCTATGCGGCTGACAGTGTTGAAAGCATTTTTGAAGTCGCATTTTACCACATCAAAGGGCACTGGAGTGTTCTCAACGAACATTCTTAAGGAATGAATGAACTCTGGTTTCCGCGCCACAAGGAGTGCAGCAACCTAATTGAACTGGACGAAGATGACCACCAACCTTGTTTGCCACTCGTTTGGAGAGTACCTTCGCGGTAACGCGTCGAATGGTCGTGCTGATTACAATGGGACGAACCCCACCTTCCTTTTCTTCCAGTGCACATAGGGATGCCGAGATTAGGAAGTGGATAACTTCAGGGGATAACCTACCACTAACAATATATAAACTTATGCATATTCTAGAATTAATTGAAAATTTCAGTTTGAACTGGACGAAGATGACCACCAACCTTGTTTGCCACTCGTTTGGAGAGTACCTTCGCGGTAATGCGTCGAATGGTCGTGCCGATTACAATGGGACGAACCCCACCTTCCTTTTCCTCCAGTACACATAAGGATGCCGAGAATAGGAAGTGGATAACTTCAGGGGATAACCTACCACCAACATAAAAACTTATGCATATTCTAAAATTAATTGAAAATTTCAGTTAAAAAAGTCGGAAACCGATTGATCGCCCAAGCATTCGAGTATACACGCTCCATTCTCATGTTGAACCGATGCGCTTAGTCGTTGCCTGAGGAAAGCCGTCGATCGAGGTTCGCCAGTAGTCTTTGACATCATCTTCCCGACCTCTTCAATAAAACACGAGGTTTCCTTGCCCAAGATACCCAAGGACTCGACCGCGATTGAAACGAAGGTAAATATTCTGTTGTCAATCTCTTTATATTTTTCCCTTTTCTTGCTCTCTGTGAAGGCGGCAACCTCCACGGTCCGAATGACTGCCCTGTCCTCGTAACTCGCCGCTAGAGTATTTATGCAGGTAGTGTCCCAAATCAGCAATTTTCCGCACTTCTATGGAACAAAAGTGCCACCATCATGTCGCTTGCCGTCGCTGCGACACAACCCGACCGGTTCTAGTCGAGAAGGTATCCCTACTGAAGAGAAAGCCATTCGAATTATGTGGTTCATATCCTAATGTCGACTGTGCCGAGATTTGCTATATCGACAGTTCAGACCGTGCAAACCTGATGAGTCGCTGATATTCCCGCATCCACATGTGAATTCCCCGCTAAATTTGATACCGAGTCGTAGCGCCACGGCAATGGTGAATGATACATCGTCCAATCTGGTGCCGACCGCCGAGATTGGAAGTGCCATCAGGAAAGCGCCGGAGTCTTTGCCTACCGTTCCAAGCAGTCTAGCTCGACATTTAGAAGAATCAGCATCCAATAAGAGAGAACCACTAGCGACCAAGTTCATATGACGAGACCAACGTTTTTGATTGTGTTTTTCGTTAGCAACTCTTCCCCGCATACAGCCGACCATCCGCGCACACCGTGTTGGAAATCCGAGCCATCCACTCCGCTAGTTGCTCCAAGGTTTGGTCCGGCCAATGCCTTTACGAGAATTGACGTACCTGCGATTGAGGACAAATATGCCGGCAGGGATATAACTTCACTGCGATATAAACCTAAGCCAGCCAAGTCAATCGGCAAAGTTGCTTGACGCCATGCGTTATCATCCAGATATAAATTCAAGATGTTGGCGAGAGCGGACTTTAGGACTTCGTCATAATTCTTTAAAGATGGACATGAAAAGCAAGGGGCACAACGTAGCAGATGAGAAATCTTTGGTATGCTGAAGCTACATCGTAACAGAAACAGTGCATCCTGTCTGGATAGATCGGCCATTCGTTTGACAGTGTTCTGGAGAATCGATACACATTGATTCACGGTTTCATTGAGCCCCAACTCGTTTCCTACAGGAGTACCCAAGATAACAGCGTCGTTAGGACTAGTGAGAATACATTCAGGAATCAATTCCGTCAAACGAATTTGATCTTTAAGATCTCGTGTGATTAACTCCGACTTGACAACTTCATTTACGGTAAGCGAGAAAAGCAGAGGACCGAGTGGGTCTCCTTGTTGTACATCTTCGGCGGATGGAATTATCGAGGTGCCCGTAATGAGATGACTCTCTTTACCATAGCACATGTTAACGAAAGGTAGGTATGCTGGTAGCTTCCTTTGAACCGTGTCAATCATGCGGTCGCGGTTGACCGTGCTGAAAGCGTTATGAAAATCGAGCTTGGCGAGCGCTACTCCAGGGACTAAGGCGTTCGCGACAAAATGTCTGGACGCGTAAGTCACATCTTCAACTCCTCGTGGTATTCCAACGCCAAATTGTCGAAGTACGAACTCAATGTCGTTGGATGCCAAGCGTGCAACAATCTTTGACGCCAATTGACGCAGCGTACAGCCCACGGCAATCAGACGGATACCGCCATTAGGCTTCTGTAATGCCAGTAGTTTAGCACCGCAGAAAAATTTCCTTCTTGAATCCGGCACACAACTTTTTAAGACGACGGTGATGAATTCAGTCATGGAATGCACTAGGCGAATACCTTGAAGGCCACACGAGGTACCATTCAGGTCTTTTAGATGTAGTGGACTGAGTCCATCTAATCCACTTGAAGAAGAATTGGGCAATGAGCAGAGAGCAGACTTCACGATGTCAGCAGAGACAACAGGGAAGGCATAAGGCAGTGCACGGTGAATTTGAACTTGCGTATGTGTCGCACCTAATTGGTTAGTTCGTGGAGGGGGGTGTTTGGACCTTAGTTCTGACAAAACTCGATCGTCGAATTGCACTATTCCGTTGTCGCTGCTCACCAATCTGATTGCGCCGCGAACATCACCGTTTCCAATCTTTCTGAAACTCTGCGACAAAGATTTCTATTGGCCTCGCGATCGTCTACTTTAGTTCGGTTGCCGGGTTTCCCCCACCTTCGCTCCACAACATCATCAACTGACCTGGATGTCATATCAAAAAATTTGAAACATGCCTCCTTGATCTTCTGAGACAAACTGCGATTGCCATTTTCCTCAGTCCTTACAGGCACGCGGATAACCATTCTTGCGAACATCAACAATTTAATCCACGCATCTTCCTTCTGGTGGTCCCTCGCAATGTCAGCCAAAATGATTGAAAGAGTTGTAGCTACCTTGGGCCTGGCAAATCTGGGTATTCGTCAAACCAACCGAACTGGTAGCATCTCGATAAACGCGATATCTCAATGCTCTCCTGAAAACGTGTTGTCAGCCTGAGTATCGAATGATGCCGAACTATTTATGGAAGTAGGCGTTTGACCAGAACCGGGACTGCCGGGAGATGGGCCATGCCTGCGTATTCGGCCGGTAGAAGTTAAGCAATATAATCGACGACAAATGCTGCATTGTCCTTTTTCCGATACGATCTCACCTCGAATTAGTTCGGATGATTCATAATTTGCTTTCCTGACCAGACTGGGGACGTCATTCTCTTGCATTCAGCGAGATTCGGAATTCTCTCGCATTCAAAGAGATACGCGAGTTGAGCGTGGATCGTTGTAAGTAATAAGTAATTCTTTGTGAATCGTTCTTTGTATGTTATTTATTGTATTTATTTTAGATCTCAAACTTTTTTAAGGTGATCTCAAACTTTTTTAAATTTTTTAAAAAAATTAAATAAAATTTACTTATTTATTTCATAAATTATTTTAAAAAAATTCTAAAGAAATGAATAATTCAGGTCAACAAGATATAATATAAATTATTTAGTGTGAGCTCTTAACAAACCCTTCAGTTCCGCCACGAGCGGCTTGTGTCCAAGCTCGCCACATCCTCCACGCCGGCGTCTACCTGGCTTGTCTCCTTTGCCGTATTTACAGCTGATTCGGTTGGCGCGGCCAATGCTTGCAACGGAACCCCACATGATTCGCTTTCGACTGATGATAGTCGAGTTAATAAACCAGCGATATCATTGTATGGTTCAGTATTGAACATACGACGCTTCGGTGTTTCCATTATCGTCTGTGGGGCATCAGATAGTGGGTGGTTGCGTCCATTCAACGACGCTAGGAATGCCCGAGCATTTCCGCGCATGAGGGCCAACGATGCTCTTTAGAATAGGTGATCTACCGTTTTATAATATTCAATCCCAGTTGTGGCGGATATCTGTCTTGCTATCGATCGCATGAGACGTTCGCCTTGGTCGTTCCAGCCCCCATACGTCTCTACTACTGCCAGTATAAATTGATAACCAGCGGACTCCATACGTGCTCTATACTTCCTCTCCTTGACATTGACTGCATACATTGTCGCTGCATAGCCTGGCGTTATTGATGCGTTTGCTATGTACGCTGATTGTTGTGGATGTGTTACAGCGAAATCAACTGCACGAGGAGGGTCCCCATGAATCAAAACGTCTGCAGGTCGTTCACGAAGGTCTGGTATAAGGTTCCTTACCTCCAAAGCGACATGCATTCCTGCAGATTGAGCGGCATGAAAGACCACATCGCGAATTCCGTTGTGTCGCAGTCCCGGGTAACCCCCATATTGGCAGGTCAGCGCATGTAGGCCGACTGAATCAGCGGGGAGAAAGCATCGCCCACACCGATCTCCAGGTGAAAATAGAGGCGCACCAAGCCAAAATCGAGTTAAGGCGCAAAACTGCGAAGGGAGAATGTCCATTCCGAGCGCTTTATTTGGGACCACTCGTAACCAGGAACTGGCGTGAGGGCGTGACACAGCCAGCAATCGAGCTCTGTTGAAGTGGTGAACGTCCGTAAGCATTTGCTCGTGAACTTTATTATCGAGGAGCATTGATAGCTTGTGTTGACTGTCAGATTGCATTATTATTGGTGATTCATGTAGTGAAGATAATCTCTCGATAAAGTCAGATAGTCCTGGGAAAGTATTGACAGAAAGTCCCCATTCGGCACATACCCTTTGTACACTGGCAATGTACGCACAAGGTGTATGCTTCACAGTTTCACGGATCCCGAAGCCACCCAACCTTAAAGGAAGCGTAATTTGGGTTCGCATCTGAGGGTTTAGCTGGACATACGTCATCTCGCTAAAAGCGAAAATGGTCGAATCATCAAAACTTTTGTAAAACGTGTTGCCATAGTCAGGATCAATCGTTCTCATCAGGTGGTTTATTTTCGGGGCACTTGCGCAATGTCGCAGTAGTAAGTAAGCGACCTGTGTATCAGGAATGGTGGTTATCAAATCGATTTGACTTCTTAATTTTGGCAAATTTACTCTCATCAACTGATCATTAACGAAATCTTGGCACCCTATAGGTGTGCCGAGCAATCAAAAATTTTTACTTTCATTTAGTATTGGTTGAGATGCACATGCCTCTGAGAAAGTTTGCAAGGCTACGGCAGAGCCTATAATCTCGGTCTTTTGCCAGTTAAGGTCCAAACGGAGTAGAGCAAACTCTCTTTCTAGGTAAGCCAGCGCATCAGCTACTGCTATTGGATGCCCTTCGATTATGCCGTCATCAAAATACCAGCGGTTTAAATGTATTCCATGTAAGCAACCAACCGAAGTGATGCAATCATGAATTGCCAATGAAAATAGAGACGGTCCTAAGGGATCTCCTTGTTGTACACCTTGGCATGATCGAAGGGGCTCCAAATTTTCGAATCGAAGCAATGATGGCTCGGAGTAGCAGTATCTCAACCACGGCATTAATTGCGGGACAGATCGTTGAATTACACTGAATATGGCATGTCGGCTGATAGAATTGAAAGCATTCCTGAGATCGACCTTAGCCCACACCCAGTCATCCTTATCGCGTCGTCGAGTGTGTTCATCTCTCACAATGTGAATTATGCTATCAACCCTGTTTTTAATTGCTACACCGAGCTGAGTTGGTTGCAACACTGACAAAAAGACTGTGCTGAGTTTACGACATGCACATTTTGAGCAGAGTCGTCTTAGCGTTTTCCCGGCCGCGATAGGACGCACTCCATCGGGTTCTTTCACAAGTGCAATCAGATTCGCACCACATAAGTATCTGGCCACAGATTCATGTCCTCCCCCACCCAAAAGGGTGTTCACAAGAGACGTAATTCGCTGCAAAAACGATCCAGACAAATCTGATGTTAGTAAATCTTGTAAATGCTCTGGGCGAAGTTCTAGGCAGCTGGACGCTGACGTCGAGGGAAATGAGAAAATGGCTGCCCTCACGAGACTGCAATCCACAATCAAAGAATTGACTTGAAAGCCTGCATCAAGGCAAGTATCCGATTGTAAACGATAAATCCCGTTTTGTGGGTGTAGATTAAGCAGTTTTTCACGAACTGTCTCATTGACCGGGGCCAATCCATTATAACATAGTCTTTTCATCGCTTTTTCGTAGTTGCCACGTCAAGCAAGAGCCACAGCTGAGTTAGTAGGGACATCTGCGGCGCGCGAAGCTTCGTAAGGTTTGGCGAGACTGGCAATAAGTTGCTCCAAAGGTGTGGAGGTGTACCGGCACAAGCTTTCTTTCATGTGACTTGCATTATTGCGCTGTGCACGCTGTGATGAGGACCTCTCGATATGAGTTGCAAAACATATCTTTGGGAACAATAGTAGACGTACCCATGACTCCTCTGTATTCAAAGAAAGTGCGTCCTTTATATAGGTATAAAACACTGTTTTAGTATTAATTCTACAAAAGAATTTTTAGAACAGACAAAAGGAGTAAATTTTCAAAATATAAATACATACGATTTTAGTACGCTTTATACAAATCTAGATTTAGTAGATATTAAAGAAGCGTTAGTAAAATTAATTAACCTTATATTCGGAAAAAGATATACATATATATGTTATAATAAGTATAACGCCTATCTAATAAAAATTAAACCATCAAATAAATATAAATATATGGATAAAATTGAATTAATAGAATCCTTAAATATTTTGATAAATCAAAATTTTTTAAAAGTAGGGACATCTTTATTTAGACAAATAAAAGGTGTTCCAATGGGTGGTAATAGTAGCCCAATTATAGCTGACTTGTTTTTAAGCTTTATAGAATATGAATTTGTTCATAACTGTGTAAAAACTAAATCTAAACAATATAAATATATGCAATATATGTTTCGATACATTGATGATATATGTGTATTTAATTCTAATAATTTTTATTCAATTAGTGAGCACATTTATCCAGAAAGCCTTATTCTTAACAAAACCAATATTAATGATAAAGAAGGTGTATATCTAGATATGAACATTAAATTAACATTAACTAAAACTACTATTAATTTATATCGTAAAGATGACATATTTAAATTTACAAGAAACATATTTTTGCATGAGCATTCATGCATACCATATAATATAAAATATAATACATTAAATAATGAAATTTTAAGAATTGCAACAATATGTAATGATATTGGCTTTCTTCAAAATCATTTAAATAATTTAATAGATACATATTTTAAACTAGGTTACTATAAAAATAACATCAAGCAGAAAATAGTAAAATATATAAATCAACACAATAATATAAAGAATAAATTTAAACTCTTAAGTGGCAAATTTTTATGGATGGATAATGAATAATATACTTTGCATTAGAATAAGATACTAGATAGTTTTTTCAGAGGAAGTACATCATTAGCATGTATTTGGCCCCGCTGCTATGTTGGGTAGAGGAGTTAGGGGCCGAAACCTGATAGCATAGCAGTTCCTCCTGATGACCTCTAATTCTTATTCTGATACAACGTCTGTTATTTATTAGTCAATTCATAAAAATGACGTTTATTTTAAATTTTATTTTTTTTTTATTTTTATTTTTTAACTTGATTTAAATTATAGAAAATCTAAAAACAATTATTAATTTTATTATTTAATTATTAAATTTTGATTTAGCATTATTATGTTTTGTTTATTTTATAACTATATAACAATACGTAGACTCAGTTAGTTGATTTAATTTATTAAATCTGACATTATTTGTGCTGCCATTCCGCGTATTCGTGTAGGCAAACGAACTACAGTGCCTGATTGTCTTATCCATCCCTGATGTAGACAATCGGTAGCAAGAGTATCCGGTGTTGAAGCTTTAATTGTATGCTCAGGCTTAACGCACTGTTCATTTTGAGCCAAACATGCGCGGCAAACCCACTTGGGAATTATTGCGGCTTGCTTCTTGGTCAGGCCAACACAAGATAATTGGTGCCACGTAGAACATGTATCACATTCTATAAGGACCTTACGCCGATTTATTTTCATGCATATTGGGCATCTGCTCGTATCCGCTACGTTCGCATTTTCTTGCAAATGGCTACAGCCATTCGCCTTGAGTGTGCTGCAGTCGTGCGATAATAACATAGCTGACGCGGATGTTGTATTTACTTTAGATTGTATTTACTTTAGATCTCCAAATTTTTTTCCTTTATGGTATGTTAATTATTTTGTACGTAGTTAGTAATCAAGAATTTCTTAACTTGTAATCAAGACAATTTTTTTATCAGATTGTAGTGATTTAAGACTGAATTATTTTATGTTATCTTCCTTTATTGTATGTTAATTATTTTGTACGTAGTTAGTAATCAAGAATTTTTTAACTTGTAATCAAGACAATTTTTTTTACCAGATTTTATAAAATTATTTATTTCATCACAAGCTTTACAATTTTTTGTCACATAGAAACGATCTAAAATTGAGATCGTTAGTACTTACGTAGTTTTTCAATCTGGTTGTGTACATGTAACTTTTGCTAAGTCATAATTTTTAACGTTGCTTTTTCGGTATCGCCACCTAGTTTAGTTAGCTCAGACTAAAACAAGCAACTCTGGCAGCGGTCTGCAGCTCTGACATTCAGCAGCTCTGACAACGGTCTGCTCCATTTAAGGCGGTTGCAGGATACAACAAATCAGATCAGATACCTGAGTCTACGTATTTTATACTATATATAAATAAAAATAAAGATAAATAATTAGATTTTATACAATATATTTTATATCAATCAATTCAGCTAAATGAGTAGATATTTAATATAATTCTTAATTGATCGGTTTGATATTATCCTCGTGTGGTTGTTTAAATCCTATCAGCATCACTGCACACTATAATTATATATAATTATAATTATATATAATTACATATAATTATATATCACATATCATATACAATTATATTATATATTAAATATAATATAATTATATTTAATATAATTATAAAATAAAAATAAATAAAAATAAATAAATAAAAATAAATAAATGTTCATAAAAAAATAAAAAAAATAATGCTTAATCTATAAAGCAAAATTTAATAATTAGATAATAGATAATTATAAATAATTGTTATAAGATTTTATATAACTAATATCAAGTTAACGTAAAAATTTGAAATTTAAAATAAAAGTCATCTTTATAAAATGACAAATAAATAACAGACATTGAAATAGAATAAGGATTAGAGGTCATCAAAAGGAACTGCTATGCTTTGTGGATTCATTTCATATTCCTTTGTATTATGTTCCAATACAAAGTATATTATTTATTATCCATCCATAAAAGTTTGCCACTTAATAATTTAAATTTATTCCAAGAAGGCGAGGAAACAGGAATATTTATTTGATTAGAAATCAAATCAGCTAACTGAGTATACGTATTTAATATAATTATAAAATAAACAAAACATAATAATGCTAAATCAAAATTTAATAATTAAATAATTAAATTAATAATTGTTTTTAAATTTTCTATAATTTAAATCAAGTTTAAAAAAATGAAATTTAAAATAAACGTCATTTTTATGAATTGACTAATTAATAACAGACGTTGTATCAGAATAAGAATTAGAGGTCATCAGGAGGAACTGCTATGCTATCAGGTTTCGGCCCCTAACTCCTCTACCCAACATAGCAGCGGGGCCAAATACATGCTAATGATGTATTTCCTCTGAAATAACTATCTAGTATCTTATTCTAATACAAAGTATATTATTTATTATCCATCCATAAAAATTTGCCACTTAAGAGTTTAAATTTATTCTTTAAATTATTGTGTTGATTTATATATTTTACTATTTTCTGCTTGATGTTATTTTTATTGTAACCTAGTTTAAAATATGTATCTATTAAATTATTTAAATGATTTTGAAGGAAGCCAATATCATCACATATTGTTGCAATTCTTAAAATTTTATTATTTAATGTATTATATTTTATATTATATGGTATGCATGAATGCTCATGCAAAAATATGTTTCTTGTAAATTTAAATATGTCATCTTTACGATATAAATTGATGTTTTAGTTAATGTTAATTTAATGTTCATATCTAGATATACACCTTCTTTATCATTAATATTGGTTTTGTTAAGAATAAGGCTTTCTGGATAAATGTGCTCACTAATTGAATAAAAAATATTAGAATTAAATACACATATATCATCAATGTATCGAAACATATATTTCATATATTTATATTGTTTAGATTTAGTTTTTACACAGTTATGAACAAATTCATATTCTATAAAGCTTAAAAACAAGTCAGCTATAATTGGGCTACTATTACGACCTATGGGAACACCTTTTACTTGTCTAAATATAGATGTTATAAAAAACGCTTTCTGCACCTGAGTTTCGTGTAGCAACAATCTTCTATTCTAATAGTTTTTGATTTAATATTGATATGTTTTCTTCGATAATATATTCTAAAATAAATAATTTACAGTTTTTAATATCATGTCCTATTAATCTCATATGTTTATGAAATATAGTTTGACTATTATGCTGTATATTATATATGTGTTGCCTAAACCTAGTTTTTAACCTTTGATGTTTTTCCTACATATTGCAATCCACATGTACGTTGTATTAGATACACTACACCTGCGGTATTGCAGTTGCAATATTATCATTAATATTTAACGAAAAACATTTGTTTGTCGTATTACTTACAAAGCAATTATTATTTATAACATCGTAAGCTTTACATTTTTTTCTACTAAATTTAACGAGCTAAAATTTAAATCTTTAGTACTTACGTATGCTTCCAATGTGTTTGAGTGCATGTAACATTTGTTAAGTCATAACTTTTAACGTTGCTTTTTAAGTGTCTTCACCTAGTTTAGTTGACTCAGACTAAACTTCCAACGGCCATCCAGCAGCATCCGACAGGGGCTGCCCTGCTTAAGACGGTTGCAGGCTGGAACCAGATCTATAAAGATCAACCACCTTCACTCCACGCGCTACGCGACCTGGCTATTGGCCATTACCTGGTCTCTTAAACGTGATCACGTAAAGCAGTTTACATTTTTAAGTGTAAACACCTTGGGATGCAAACTTCTCCCTTTTTTAAATTAAATTTTAAGAACAAATGAGACAATAGAGATAATGTGCATAGATGCTATCAAAAATACAATATGAATATTAGGGGTACAAATTTTTAGCTTTTTTGAGATATTTTAATCGTCTAGCGATTAAACAATGAGGAATCATGTGAAATTAATAATAATCACCTCAAAGAAATCATTGATTTAAAAAACCTTCTCCTAATGTTTTCCAAGAATATTATTTTTTCGATTTTAGATGTATTTGTCCATGAGCAAAAGCGAGGTTCAGAAAAGGTCTAAAACGTCGGAAAATAACTTGAGGTCGTTCTGGGAAGGACCTAAGCGTAGAATATCTCTACCTATCGAGATGACATATTTATCCGCATTCACCCGACTACCATTAAAATCATAAATTTGTGGAAGATATCTGCATCTGGCTGATATTGAAAAATGTAGAATAAAGAGAATTCTAGTCTTAATTGATGAAGTTTCAAAACTATGGGAAAAATGTAATCTGCCATTTATCTCGAAATGCAGAATAATAAGGTCAATTCAACATTGAAGCTTTACGATCAATTTGTACGTAAGCAATACTTCGATCCATTGAAATCTATATTCGATATTACTAACCAGTCAGGAACTTGGCTATCATCTGAAGACAAGCAATTTTACAAAAGTCAAGTGGAAAGCAAAGGCAAGCTTGGATATTGCTCGAGCAGCGAAGGATCAATTCATCCGTCAAAGTTAATTCGAAAGTCAGAAAATAAAATTGCCGAAATAGCAAGTGAATTGTCAACAGATGATGCGGGTTCAGAAGGCATTAGTGATGACGATTTTGTGTTCAACGAGGTTAAGAAAAGAAAATACGAAAGCACAGATCAGGTAAAAGCTCTAACTACAAGATGTTCTCTATCATCAAGGAAAGCATCTAATGTGTGTGTTACGTTAGCAAAATGCGGATTATGTATTGCTACTCCCACACAAATAGCCTTCTATACGGCTAACATTCGACATGCTAAAAGAATTAAGAGAGCACTTATTGATAATCTACACACCAATAGCGCACACTTGCATTTATATTAAATCTCACTTTAATGAATAACAATACTTATTTATTGTTATAATTATATTTTGACAATTATATAAAGACACTTATATTTGACAATTATATATTATATATTAAATAATATATTTGACAATTATATTGTTTTATTAGAATTATAAATTATTAACTTTAATTATTATTTATTAATATTTGCAAATTGATATAAATGCAAGTGAGCTATAACTGGTGTTTACATTTTGACGGATTCAAAAATAGAGGCAAAGAAATACAAGTATTAGTATTGGTTAATGATAATCGTGAAGTGAGAATCGACGTGTTGTTTCTAAACGATGGAAAAGTCGAAACGATCGTTAACGGAATCGTTGAATCGCTAAAAGAATACGGAATCATTAAATCCGTCAAGATGATCGTGTCGGACACAATCAGTGTCAACGTCGGTTGAAAAAATGGTATAGTCACTAGATTGCAATTAAGATTGCGAAATGAAACAAATGAGGTTCCACAGTTCATAGGTTGTCAACACCATATTCTAGACAGAGCATTAAGAATTATTATGGACGAATATTTTGGAAAGTACACAGTATCTCCAGAAATTTCCTATGAATTTGTTGATTTACTGACTAAGGACTACGACAAACTAAAACATGATTTTAAACAGGGAGGATTCGAATTGGAAGCGCCTTCTGGTTGGAGAGATGACATGCGTTTATTGCATCATCTGATGGACGTGTACAACTATTAGCAAATCCATTGTCGATTCCCACTCGTACGTTTCCATGCTTTACGAAGTTTGAGTTCTGCGCGTTGGAACGGTAGAGCGACTTTTGCGCTTTTGGCATATATATTGATACCCGCTAAAAGATTGGAAATGAAATTTGTCTGTGACATAATATGTGGAAAGTGGGGTACCTATTTGTTCAGTGATCAGAAATACAATGAGACGTCGTTCGAGGAGTTATCGATCGCATTTGCAAATTATCCAAAAGCTTTGTCTACATTAACAAAATATTGGAGTAGAGATAAGTCCTCCATGGATATCGAACGAAGTAATAGATGTGCCGAAAGAGCAGTGTATCAAGCAAAATTTTTGTGCAACATGAGGTTAAAAGAAGAGAACGTGAAGTTAAGATTTATATTGTCAAACGATAATGAATAGAAAGAAAACCGTTTTTTTTTGTATTTTGCAATTTTTAAATTTTATATTTTTAATTACAAAATAAAAATTTTAAATTCAATTTCGGGAGAAGGTTTTTTTCGAAGAATGAAATTTACGCTTGTTTTATGCAAGCAGTAACATATTTCTCATATTTTGCAAACTTGACGTTTTGTTTTTAAAAACTTTTATACCCCTAATGAATGTATCAAAACTTTATATATATTGCAGATTGAATTATATTCGCGAATAATTTATGGTAAATTTACACAATCACAAGAACATCTATTCGAAAAGAATATAGAGTCCATTAAGATCCTTACACCAATCAAAGCAGACATTATGCTTTTGAAATTTTGCATACCAAATAAGCTGCTACCATCGTTTACACAATTTAAATTGTATGATTCTACCGTTAATACTTAAAGAACCCTTATGTTCAAGAAGAACCCTTGGGTTTTTATTTAAAGAACCTTTAGGTTTTTATTTAAAGAACCCTTAGGTTTTTATCCGCCGTAGTTAAAGAGAAATTGAGAAGAAAGAATTTGATTAACAACGCTTGTCTGGCACTCAATGCAATCAATTATCAAACTGTCTGATATACGTTCACCCTCTCCAGTTCTACTCAACATTCTTTTATTTGAAGCGGATAATTTAGAATTATCGTGACTCCATTACAAATACTCATACGAAAAGACCATGAACTTTACCAACATTAGATAATATTGCCACAAAGCATAGATCGAATTATTGAGTGAATTACAAATATGACATCTCTACAATTGACAAACTACCAAACAAATGTATTAAATAAAGGGTTTAAATTTGGTATTTATCGAAAACCAAATATTATCAGACGCAAACTCCAGATCGAGAAATTCTATAATGACATTGAATCATGAAAATAGAAATGAAGTTTCCATTACCAACATATATGAGCTTAAATGAAAACTAGTTATTTACCGTCAAACGTAGAAGATTTGCTAATAAAAATACAACAAGCAACTATGAAAAACAGCACTAAATAAACACAAAAGCAACTTAAATATAGTAATTCAGATACAGGATAAAGGATCAGGTGTCGTTATTTTAGACAAGCAAGACTATTTATCAAAACTCAAAATAGTGATATCCTACTCTAATCGCTTTACTCAAACATCAAGCAGACAAACCTCTAAAGTAAAAATTGAGATAAACAAGCTGGCAAAGCAAATCAAAGATGTAAATCCAACATTAATTAAAAAGATTAGAAGAGTCGGCCAATACAGTGATGAGTGCATGTACGGATTACCGAAAGTCCACAAAAATGAATTAAATCCACCTTTGAGATCCATTATAAGTATGTCAGGTACAGTAACACATGGCATTGCTAATACATGACACAAAGTTTATTATACGATCAAGTGACGATCTGACAACACTCAAAGAAATTAAGGTGAACTCACAAAATAAGATTGTATCCTTATTCTGATACAACGTCTGCTATTTATTAGTCAATGTACAAAAATGACTTTTATTTTAAATTTCAATTTTTTATTTTAACTTGATATAAATCATAAAAATCTTATAACAATTATTTATTTTATTATTTAATTATTAAATTTTGATTTAGCGTTATTATTATGTTTTGTTTATTTTATAATTATATTAAATACGTATACTCAGTTAGCTGATTTGATTTAATTATAACTCTTAATTTTTAGCGAAATATGACGTTATGGATGGTGAGCTGAAATAAAACAGAAAACAAACACAGCCTAATGCTTATTTAGACTCATCAGTACCGGATACCTCCACTGCTGGACGCAGAGACAACCGGTTGGCGGCTGCGTAAACTAACAATGACTCATACAAAAAAATTTGTATTCAAATTGTAATTTAATTTATTTTTATTTAATGAAAATGTTTCTAATATAATTTTTTAAAATTTCATTTTAAATTTTAGATTGGTATCAATTTAAAAAAAATGTTTTTAAATATGGTTTAATATAGAACACATATTATGTTTTAAAGTAAAATTTTTATTTATTAGCATGAGTACTTAACAACAATTTCTTGACAAGAAAAAAAAACAAATAATATACAAGATTTTTCCTGTCAACCACTGGACAGGTGTCGGGTCGTGGAGGCAGTTCACGGGCCAAACTACTTTAGGCATCGCGATCCTGGGCGACAGATCAGAGTTCTTACTCAGATAGCCCAAGGCGGTCTTCGGCACCCTAATAATCAATTGATAAATAAATAAATTAGTTAATGCATTTATATTGATCGAACTTCAAAACAATTAATTCTTCTTTTGAATTTATTATTTAAATGAATTATCAAATGATTATTATTAACAAATATGTTTCAGATTAACAACCCAAAATTAAAGTTACATTAAAATTATCTACATAAATCCTTATTCCAATAACATTTATCAGCGTATTGGCAACTATTGCATTTCCAGCATTCTTCAATTTCTACACCTTTTGGAGGTTTTTTTCCAATCCAAAAATCGAATGCATCCCGAGCTGATGTTGTGGCTAACCACGATTTATCATAGTTGAATGTAAGTACTGTTGGTAATGACTTTTCAATTTCTTCGGGGATATTTAGATATTTATACTCGATTAAATATTGTTTCACAGGAAGAATACGTTTCATTTCAATAATTAAAACTTTGAACAACCTTAGTGCATCGTACAAACAATAGACAGGTAGCTGCCTAGATGCATATAAATTAGTTATAGTTGAAGACAAATGTTTACGGCCGTCTACGTTTTGATACTTAAGAAACAATGGAATACACCATGGCATGTCAAAATCTTGAACCATCTGATGTAGCAAATCGCAGTAAATTTTAGCCTGAAACATATGCAAATTCTTAATAGATTCTGTTTTGTGCTTATCGTTTAGTAAAGTATTGCTACTAACTGTTTTAAATTCAACAATCTGCACTTTGGATCCCTTATTTACAAGCCGAATTTCGTCAATAACGCCTTTCAAATAAATGTCTTCATCATCAAATTGTTGATTGTCTTTGTCTCTATCCATAATAGTTGGAATCCTTCTCCAAAGTCCAAAAACAGGCACTTCACATACACGTATATTTTGCCTATCCTGGTTAGATTTCAGTATGCGAGAAAAAGCCATAATACAGTTTAATAGCTCAACAGCTAAACGATCTGCTCTGCTAAAGCATCGAATACTAATATTGCGTTGTATTTGTGATTCTCTTCTATCATGAGCTTGTGAGCCAGCACGAATTTCAGGTTTATCATTAATATGTCGAATTTGACCGTCTTTAGTTAGTATAAACGGATATAATCGTTGAAAAACAACCTGTTGTTCACACCATTGTTGCTTACAGAGATCAGAAATTGGTAGTGATCGACTAGAATAATATTCAATAATTTTAATATAACCACGGCAATGCGGATCGTCAACTGCTCGTACTAGTTCTTCGTCTGATAGATTTGACGAACTACTATTATGAATAAGCTTATGCGCACTATCTGACGATTTACAATTGAAATTAAAATATACAGTATATCTTACAGGCTTATCGTATCCAAATGTTTCTGTGCCACATCTTTCTATGATATATTGAGAACATATATTACGAAAAACTGGATTGAGACAGTTAACCACTATTTCATTAGAATCAGATAAATCTGTTTTATTTGGATCTATTCGTATGCTGTTCTGAGTTGATTGAACATCAGTTTTCATTATTTCATTTCTCATAGTAAAACTGAAATATGTTTTTAAATTAATTTTTCATGTATTCGTTCGTATGCGTCAGAAATTGTACTGTTCATATTCATACAAACCAAATACTTATAGGCTTTGATTAAGAGAACAACGTGCTACATAATAACGTGCGATATTACATTATACATTTTACCTACAATTATTTGGTAATTATTGTGTGCATAACTGGATTGATTGCTGTATGAGTGCACTTGTTTTCGTTATGTCGCACAAGTTATTTTTGATTTCTCGTTGACGACGTCAAGCAAACATAAATGAAAGAAAACCATGAAATCAATGTCAAATGCGATTTTCACGAATGAAAATATTGCAATACATCATCAGAAGCTTAGGACACTCGGATATAGTCAAATTTAAAGGAATTCGTAATATTTTAATTTTAATTGAATTTTAATTTTACTAAAAATGGTCGAACATAAAATTAAGTAAAATATTCACAAGAAAATTTTTAATTCTCTGAAGCACAGTTTCATCTCCAAAATAAAATAGGTCAGCTCGTTTGCTACAGATAAAATACAATTTTTGCAAGTGTCAATACAATTATGGCCTCTTTAGAGATTAGCTTCTCTTTTACAATTGAACTTATAACGCGTTTTGAATTTTCAAAATATAAATACTTCTATTTTAGTACGCTTTATACAAATCAGATAATTAATGTTCAAATAATTAATGTTTTATGTTTATATTTTTTAAGGAAAAATGTCAATTATCTGTTTGACTGGTAAGTTCGTAAATAAAGATTCGACGTCTAATGATCATATCAGCTTACTGAGTATACGTATTTAATGTAATTATAAAATAAACAAAACATAATAATAACGCTTAATTATTTAATAATTTAGATTAAATTATTATTCTAAATTATTTAGAATAAATTATTTAATAATTTATTTCATAATAATAACGCTCCCCTTTAAAGGGAAGCGTCGGCCGACGTAGTGCCCTTTAAAGATTGGTAAGATGCTGAAGAATAAGTAGCGCAGATCTCGAATGGAAAATAAAGATATTGCCTGTGGGTAAGTGCCCGCTGCGGACTTTGCTAGTGGCAGAGGGTGTGACCCCTCTGTTCCTGGTGTTGTCTAGGGCGTGGTAATCCCGGTATAGCCAAACTAACACAATGTTTAGTAGCGGTGAGCCTTTTTCACTGAATATTCTTCAGTGGAATTAGGGAGAAGTTTCTGCCGTTAGGCTTATCTCTGGCCGAGATGCAGATGTTATAGTCCTTCAGGAGACGCGGTCTATCCGTCAACCCCAGGACATTACTCGATTTATCCCAAAACACATTTATCCCCACTTTACTCCGTACATTACCCCCCCCCATCACTCATCTTCTTCTCAAGGACTCTTGACCTTAGTTAAATGCTCCCTAAGGTCTTCCCTCCTTTTAAACTACTCTTGTCCTGCCCTGTCTTGTTTAGTAATTTCTCTCTGTAAGAACGGTAAACGCTTTAGTCTAGCCAATGTCTACATTCGTCCTGGGGAAATTCACAAGAACCTTGACCTCCTGGATCGGATTATTGATAGCGGCTACGACATGATGCTTGGTGATTTCAACGACAAAACTGGTCGTTGGATTAATGCTGCACTCCGCAGAGCTAGGAACCGGTACTTCATTCATAAACCACCTTCCCCTACCTTTCATTGCTCAACAACAAACTCTCTACTCGACCTTCTACTGCTTCACGAGAGATAGTTGTTAAAACCCCTCTGTACTGAACAGTCGGGGCAACATCTGTTCACCTCTCATGACCTAATTCGTTGGCGGATTGAGGCTTACACGCTGCTTCGAAGGAGATTCCACTTTAATCCAATTAGAGTGGCGCTCTTTCAGGTAGCTGTTCGGCTCTTCCCCCGAATTGAGAAAGAGAGCTTAACCGAATTTAACTCCTACCTCTTCTCGCAACCTACCGGGATTTTATCGACTACCTACAAAGGTATTTTCAATCCCACTCCAACAAAACTCAAGACCCTTGTACATATGCTCCATTCACCCAATCTCTCTGCTTCTGCCCGTCAATCTCTCTTGAAAGAATACTGGAGCACTATATATAGGTTCCAGCTGGGTAAGGTAGGGCTAGCATTGCTTCCCTTAACCCGGCCCGGTCTGCCTTCTGGAAGATATTCAAGAAAGAGAGATTTGTCGGTTGGAAGGAGAAGGCATCTGGTTGGATCGGTAGTATTGGTCTTGTTAAAGTTTTGGATGAGTCACTAGCCCTACACAATTATGGAGCCACGCAATCACCGCGACCAATCCCGCCTTGGGGAGACTTCAGGAGTAGGGATCTTTCAGTTCCTAAGATCCTTGATGCTTGGGGGCCTCTTCCGGGCACTTTCAAGACCAACGCTCCACTCTCTTCCCGGGTCTGTCAGCTTTTGACAGTCGATCAAAGAAGAGAAGTGGTCGTCACTATGCTTTTAGCATCGCCATCTGATGTTGCCGGCATCAATATTAGTAAGAGAATTTTTATCCATAAGAGAAATCCGGTTCGCTCTCCAAAAGACCTGTGGCCCATCTCGATTCAAAATTCCCTCGTTTCGATCTACGAAAAGGCGCTTGCGCGTAGAATCCGCGTCCATCTGAGTAGGCATAATTTAATCCCATCTGGATTCCATGGGTTTGTCAAGGGTCGCTCGGTCCATTCATCAGTAGGTGAAGTGCAACAGTTCTATCGGAAGAATAGTCATCAACTCGTTGTAGCTGTTTTCCTTGATTTTTCTGCTGCTTTTGATCGCATCTCCATTCCCTTTGTTATCTCTTCTCTTAGATCCCTCGGGTTGTCTGTGAAGATTGTTATCAGGGTGGAGATACTGTTGTACACCAAGCGTTTCTACTATGATGACGACCTTGATGCACGTCAGTTTTTCCCTATTACAGAAGTGGCTCAAGGCTAACATCTTTCTCCTATCTTGTTTCTTGCTGCTTCCATTCAACTTTTCAAAATATTTAAACGCGAAAAACGTCTTGTGGTTTACGCTGATGACAACACAGCCCTGCTTTCGGGAACCAGGTGCATAGACGTAGTCTCTGACATCAGCCGTTTCCTTTTAAGATTAAAAGACCAGTTACCCCAACCAATCTTGGTTTAAACTCCTCCAAATCGCAGGTGGCTGTCTTTCATAGCTCCCCTGCGACGAAGAAAAAGCTTAAGAGACTAGCAATCTCTACACGCTCCTCCAATTTGCAAAATCAACCACTTATCTACTCTAGTCGAGTAAGATATCTGGGGTTCCCTGTGACCGTGAACTGGTCAGCTAAAGCTGACATAGATAGACACAAACGTATCCTAAAGAAAGCTAGATGGGTCCTAATAATGGTTCAACATATGTCATTAAGGGAGAAAACTCAGGTACGCCTCTGGGGTACCTAGGCTATCTCGGGATTAGTCTTATTTTCTAAAAGACGTCCCCCTGAGCAAAGATAAATAATTTTGAAGCTGATCGTCTCTCGTCTGTCAAGCATAGTCCGCCGCGATTGGATCATTTGGGGAGTGGCAGACCCCGGGTGGTTAAGTCGTAAGGCGGCGTGTTGGATCGTTTGGAGGTATGTGATTAAAAAATTCAAACACCTATAAAAATATTGAATTTTTAAATCTCCTAAAAGCATTTTGATGATTAAAAAATATTTAAAAGACCTTTATGGCTTGAAATATTTTATAATATTTTTAACGTTTTTTTACAAACAGACCATTATAGTAATGGTCTCAAATTATGTTGTATTCCTTCGAAAGTTGATGTCTTCTTGATCTAACGTTTTAATATTTCTTAATCATGCAGAGTTTGATAATATTAACGATCATTTAGTTAGATTGTTAAAAACAATGTAATAAAAACAAATTAGAGACTTGGAATGAATAGAAAATAATTAAAACCAATAAATTATGTATCATAATCATTGCATTAAATTATAATATTACATTATTACATCATTATGTAAGAGCTTACGCGAATTATATTCCTATGTTGTTATACTGTAGATCTTGGTGGCCAAAGATTGATAGGGAAAACAAGTTAAGCCAAAACATTAAATATTAAAATTATAGCTGACTTGTTTTTAAGCTTTATAGAATATGAATTTGTTCATAACTGTGTAAAAACTAAATCTAAACAATATAAATATATGAAATATATGTTTCGATACATTGATGATATATGTGTATTTAATTCTAATAATTTTTATTCAATTAGTGAGCACATTTATCCAGAAAGCCTTATTCTTAACAAAACCAATATTAATGATAAAGAAGGTGTATATCTAGATATGAACATTAAATTAACATTAACTAAAACCACTATTAATTTATATCGTAAAGATGACATATTTAAATTTACAAGAAACATATTTTTGCATGAGCATTCATGCATACCATATAATATAAAATATAATACATTAAATAATGAAATTTTAAGAATTGCAACAATATGTAATGATATTGGCTTTCTTCAAAATAATTTAAATAATTTAATAGATACATATTTTAAAACTAGGTTACTATAAAAATAACATCAAGCAGAAAATAGTAAAATATATAAATCAACACAATAATATAAAGAATAAATTTAAACTCTTAAGTGGCAAATTTTTATGGATGGATAATAAATAATATACTTTGTATTAGAATAAGATACTAGATAGTTATTTCAGAGGAAATACATCATTAGCATGTATTTGGCCCCGCTGCTATGTTGGGTCGGGGGCCGAAACCTGATAGCATAGCAGTTCCTCCTGGTGACCTCTAATTCTTATTCTGATACAACGTCTGTTATTTATTAGTCAATTCATAAAAATGACGTTTATTTTAAATTTCATTTTTTTAACTTGATTTAAATTATAGAAAATCTAAAAACAATAATTAATTTTATTATTTAATTATTAAATTTTGATTTAGCATTATTATGTTTTGTTTATTTTATAATTTTATTAAATACGTAGACTCAGTTAGCTGATTTAATTTGTTTATGTTTATTATATAACAAAACACTGCATTGAAAGAGGCAGCTGTAATGTATCAGCTGTTACTCCAAAGATTACCGACGAGAAAAACAGCCGCGTTACGAAAAGCTCTTGAAAGACGCTTGGATGCATGACAGAAAGGTGATTTCATAGCCTTGCTAGATGAAGGTATTGTTCTTCAAAATGCCGTGAATGCTCAGTCTAGAAAACCACGTACGAAGCACAATGACTGCTCTAAATCATTTTCTCGGCTCATGCAATCCGGAAACACAAGAGGTGCGCTTAATAGTCTTACCATAAAAGAGTCTGACGAACCAGCCTTGTTTAAGATGAACGACGAACTGAATGGACAGACGATTAAGAATATTCTGCTAGATCTTCATTACGCTGCCAGAGACGTGGAAGCGGTCGCTATCCAAGAGAATAGTCTCAGTGGGAGTATTTCTCACCACCCAGTTGAATACACAGTTATTGATAGAACCAGGCGATGCTAGAACCAGTGATAGAACCAGGTGATATTACAAGGCGGTGCGGGTCCATCCGGAATGACTGCTGTTATAATGAAAACGTTATTGAGCAGTTTCAAGACTCACTCGCAACGTCTTGCCGATGTTTTAGCTGACATGGCTTATAAAATTGCCACAGAAGCAATAAACCCCACCCATATCGAGGCATTCACGGCCATCAGGATAATCGCACTCAATAAAAAACCAGGGATTAGGCCAATAGGAGTTGGCGAGGTCGTCCGACGATTGATTGGTAAGGTTATTCTCGAAGTTGCTTCCCCAAAATTGCAAGCATTAGCAGGCGTTATGCAACTTTGTGCCGGTCAGCAGGCAGGTATTGAATTTGCGATTCGTAGCATAAACAGTGAATTCTCGAGAAGCAATATGGTTGGCTTACTTGCTATCGATGCAGCGAATGCTTTCAATTGTGTCAATAGGAAACTATTGCCGGCAAATGTTGGCATAGTATGTCCAGCTCTATCTGTGCCACTTTACAATATATATTCACATAATACGCAGCTTATCGGGGAAGGCGATATTATCATGGCACAAGAAGGCCTAACACAAGGGGACCCTTTGGCAATGGCGGCTTTTGCCGTATCTTCGTTGGTGTTTATTCATCGTCTACAAGCCTCAGTTCCCGGCCTTTTCCAGAGATGGTATGCGGATGATGCTTCATTTGTTGATAGCGTATCTACACTGCACAAGGCGTGGGAATGGCTTACAGACAACGGTCCCCACTACGGCTATATTGTAAATCTAGGAAAGTCGAAGCTGTTGATACATCCCAATAATGAAGATCTCGCAAAGTCAGCGTTTACAGGAACGAGCATAGAAGTCGTGACAGATGGGTTGGTTATCCTTGGTTCTCCTATTGGTTCGTCAACATATAAACAATCTGATGTACACAGCCGGATTTCAAAGTCTATCTCTCTAATCACTAAGCTGACTGACGCTGCTAGGTTTGATCCACACTCGGCTTATTCTGCATTCGTATATGGAGCTCAATCAAAGTGGATACACCTTTTCAAGGACGACCAAAATCACTCCTGAAAGCATGCAACCATTTCACGATGAGATTTATGGGCAATTTGTACAAATACTTGTCAACACCGAACTATCTGACATGCAGAAGCAAATTATTGCATTACCAACGTCCATTGGTGGTCTTGGCATAAGAAGTCCTATCGTGGAAGCAGTATCGCAGTTTGAGTCATCAAGAATTTTAACGTCCACCTACTTAAAAGATTTGAGTTTTTCCGAATTAATTGATGCCCAACATGAGGCCCGAAGACTTATAACCAGCACAAACTTAGCCACTGCCAGAGCCAAAAGAGCTGATATCGTCAGATTATCCGAGGATGCGGAAAATATTTTACAGTTCGCTAGTTTAAAGGGCGCATCCAGCTGGTTAACAATCCGTCCACTATCGTTTAAATCATTCCACCTGTCACATCATGAATTTCAAGATGCTGTCGCAGCACGGTATGGTTGGACACCAAACGACATATCGGGTATATGCATCTGTAGATCAGAGATGTCTTGCTGTCATGCGTTATCGTGTCGTAGGGATGCCTTGACAATAATTAGACATAACGAGATTCGAGATACACTATCTAGATATTTGTCCACTGCATGTAGCTGTGTTGCCTTGGAACCGTGCCTGTCAGCAGTACCCGAATGCTACAACTTTTTGACCAGTACGATAACTCGCACACCTGAAGCTCGAGCAGATATTGTGTGCAATGGACTTTTTGGAACTAGGATGGAGCGAACGTTCATCGACGTTTGTATCTTCAATAATCTTGCACCATCCTATACCATTAAGTCACCATCCGCTGTATTTGAATATCACGAAAGCAGAAAGCGAGCGAAATACGAAGAACGAATTAGTGATATTGAAAATGCATCCCTTTCTCCATTCGTAGTTTCGACCAACGGCGCTAATGGACCGGCAGCGTCTGCTTTGCTGAAGAACTTAGTTAAAAAAATATCAGATAAAAAAGGAACAGACTATAGTGATGAGATAAGCGCTATGCGCACATCAATCGGCATATCTTCGGCTAGAATGATATCGGCTTGCTTAAGAGCATCAATATCAAAGATCCTGTGCCATTCTGGCAACATTCCAATACGGAGACGGTGATTACATCAAATGAATACTTATTTTATTTTTGTTTGTTTTAAATGAGCCCATTTGCGGGATTCCTTGAATGTAATTTTTGAAATAAATCAGATATATATTAAAAAATATATATAACAAAACATTTGTTACATAAATGTTTAGACTGATAGATGTGTCTTGTCAAATGTTTGATACCTTTTTAATGCAACAAATGATTATACAAATAACCTTCACTTTTTTGTATATACAAACATTAATCTAAACATTTGTTTATATAAATGTTTATCCAAATCAAGAGATATTAATTTGACAATAGTTATTAATTTGCTATACACAAAAGAATAACGTAGATGATATCAAATTTTGTTATTATAAGTAAAAGGTTACATCAGAGTTTACTTTGATTTAAACAAGGTAATAACTATTTTTGTATAAACAGTAAAATATAAACTTACCTAAGTTTTAAATTCACATTTGATTTGCTGACACTACAAATAATATGTACCACAAGAAATAATTGTAGTTTTGTTCAATAAAATAAAATAAATGATTTTGTTACATTACAACACAAAAGGAAGAGTATTAACAGTCAATAGTCAAACAAAAACTTCGAAAAGTCAACCAAAAAAACTTCTTCGGTTTATCATAATCTTTCCCTCTTCTTCCAGCCTTTTATGGCCTCAAATCCATGGGGATCTGAGCCCTCAACCGATCCAACACGCCGCCTGGAGACGTCCTCTTGAGAAGAAGACTATTCCTGAGATAGCCCAGGTACCCCAAAAACGCACCTGGATTTTCTCCTTCAACGACAGATGCTAGGCCAGTTTCAGAGCCCACCTAGCTTTCTTCAGGATACGTTTTAGTCTATCCAGGTCAGCTTTTGCCGACCAGTTCACCGAAACGGTGAACCCCAGGTATTTTACTCGACTTGTGAAGGTAGGAAGTGGTTCAGAGGCAAATATGGAGGAGAGCGCCGAGAGTGCTAATCTCGTAAGTTTTTTCTTTGTTGCAGGAGTGCCATGAAAGACAACCGCCTGCGATTTGGCAGAGATTAAAATAAGATTGGATATGGGTAACTGGTCTTTTAATCTCAAAATAAAACGGCTGATGTCAGAGACTACGTATTTACACCTGTGTCCAGTGAACAGGGCTGTTGTGTCATCGGTGTACACCACCAGACGTTGTTCGCGTTTAAATATTTTGAATAGGTTAACGGAGGCAGCAAGATATAAGATAGGAGAAAGTGGGGATCCTTGAGGTACACCCGTAATAGGGTAGAACTGACGCGCATCAGAGTCGTTTTCATATTAAAATCGCTTGGTATACATCAGGATCTCCACTTTGTTCACAATTCTCGCAGGCAACCCGAGGGACCTAAGAGAAGAGATCACAAAAGGAATAGAGATGCGGTCAAATGCAGCAGAAAAGTCGAGGAAAACAGCCACAATTAGACGATGGCTATTATCCCGACAAAACTGCTCCACATCATCAACTGCTGAATGTACCGAGCGACCTTTGACGAACCAATGAAAGCCTGGAGGGATCAAATTAAGCCTACTTAAATGGTCGCGGATTTTACGCGCAAACGAACCAATGAAAGCCTGGAGGGATCAAATTGATGAAAGGCTTTCATTGGTTCGCGCAAACGAACCAATGAAAGCCTGGAGGGATCTTTGACGAACCAATGAAAGCCTGGAGGGATCAAATTAAGCCTACTTAAATGGTCGCGGATTTTACACAAGGGCATTTTGAATCGAAATGGGTCTCAAATCTTTAGGGCATGAGCAGGATTTTTTCTTAGGAATAAAAACACGCTTACTAATATTGATGCCTGCTACATCGGATAGGGAGGCTAAAAGCATTGTGACGACCACCTCTCTTCTCTGATGAGCTGTCAAAAGCTGACATACCCGAGAAGAAAGTGGAGCGACGGATTTGGAGGTGCCCGGGAGTGGACCCCAGGAGTTAAGGATATCCGTAACAGATAGATCCCTATTCCTGAAGATACACCAGGGCGGGATTGGCTGAGGTGATTGAGTGGCTCTATAGTTGTGTAGGGCTAGTGACTCCTCCAAAACTTTATCAAGGCCTACATTATCTATCCAACCCAATGCCCTATCCTTCCAGCACACAAACTTCTCCTTCTTGAATATCTTTCAGAAGGAAGACTGAGACGGGTTAAGACGAGCAATATTCGTCTTATCCCTACTCATCTGAAACCTATATCTAGTGCTCCAGCATTCATTCGAGAGGGTTTGTCTGGCGGAAGCAGAGAGATTAGGAAGGTTCAGCAATTTAGCTAGGACCTTGAGTTTTGTCGGAGTGGGATTGTATAAGCGACCTTTTAGGTAGTCGATAAAATTGCGGTAGCTTGCGAAGAGAGGTAAAATAAATTGAATTTGAATGAAGATTGCGACTCTGTAATATCATTTAAATTTGAAGAAAGATGGCAAAAACCAACGCAAAATTTATTGAATTGAATATTTCGATGCCTAACTGGCATCATCTTCAGCAATTTTAAGTATTTAACAACCAATACAATTTTAGACAATTTTAGCTCGTATAAATTTTAGACAATTTTAGACAATTTTAGCAACATATACTCCTCTATCCTCCAACGAATGAGGTCATGAGGGGTGGTCAACTGTTGACGCGACTGCTCCATGCAGAGGGGTTTAAGCAGCCACCTCGATTGAAGCAGTAAAATGTCGAGGATTGAATTTGATGATGTGCAATGAAAGGTGGGGGGCAGGTGGTTTGTGAATAAAGTAATCGTTCCTGGCTCTGCGAAGTGATGCCTAGATCCAACGACCAGTTCTGACGTTGAAGTCCCCTAGAATCATGTCATAGCCGCTGTCGATAATGCCATCCAGGAGGTCACGATTCTTGTGGATCTCCCCTGGACGAACGTAAACATTGGCTAGACTGAGGCGTTTACCGTTCTTACTAAATGAAACTACTAGACAAGACAGGGCTGGACATGAGTAATTTAGCTAGGGGGAAGACCTTAAGGGGCACTTTACTAAGGTCAAGAGTCTTTGAGATGAAGAGGAGTGGGGTGGGGTTATGTACGGAGTATAGTGGGAACAGATATGCTTTGGGATATCGTTAAAAAAAGTATTGGTTATTAAAGTTCTTACATTCCAGATTTCAGTTCCAGATTTCAGTTCCAGATTTCAGTTCCAGATTTCAGTTCCAGATTTCAGTTCCAGATTTCAGTTCCGCTAGCTTCGCTTGCGGAAAATCCTGTCCACCAAGATTGTAAAACAATCAAACTACAATCTTCGACGACAACCAACGACAACCTTCGACGACGACTACCGAAAACCATCGACAACCATCCTCTTGACAATTATCGACAACCATCGACAACCATCCTCTTGACAATTATCGACAACCATCGACAACCATCGACGACATCCGCTCGCTACTTACAACTAACGACTTGCAGACTAACGGAGTTTAAACATTCTTGATTATAACTAACTAATTAACATTTTATTATGGCAAAGAGAAAGCTAACTAAAAATGTCGGCCAGCAACTCAAGTCCGTCAAGGAAGCTTACATCGAAAAGCAAATTGGATGCGACAACAAGAATTGCAATGTTTGGACTCACGTTACCATTCCTTTCACTGACGAGGACAACGTTTTAAATCGGAATTTCCTCTGCGGCTTCTGTTGTGCTGCCCTCGTAGGTAAGCTAATGAAGAAGGACCACTCAAACGGTGGAGATGCTCTGAACGCTAACAAAACAGATTCGTGCTCAATAAATAAACTTTATGATATCTCTCAGTCGACTCAGACCGCTGTTATACATAGAACATCAACAAACGACAACATATCTTCCAATATATCGTCGTCATCCGTTTGCTTACTAACTCCTCCGTCATCTATGAAACCCGTTCTTGAAACTTCTTTCACACACTCCTCCTTTAACTACGGATAAAACTTCCCTTAATCTTCATCTTCCTAACAATGCAAACAGTAAAGGCCTTCATCTCGTACCTCATTTTTCCTATTCATCCCCACATCTAAATACATCTCATACTTCTTTCTTCTCTTCACGTACTCCTTACTCTACCTCTACCGTATCACTTCTCAATAATTTACATCCTTCTGTCAAAATTATCTCCAGTAACATCTCCGTTCAACCTATTCAACAATCCACTTCTGTCACACATGCTCCAACCGTATCACCTATCAATAATTTACATCCTTCCGTCGAAATCATCTCCAGTAACATATCCGATCAACCGATTCAACACTCCACTCCTGTCACACATGCTCCAAACTATCTTAAATCTTCACTTAGCACCCCTGTCATTCCCACGTTTATCTGCTCTTCTGCCTCTACTACTACCAGGTCTGTCCGTCCACCACTACGTAATCGTTTTCCTTCGCGCGATCGATGCATTATCATATCTAATTTAAAGGTTTCCGAATCTGCTTCTCCTCAATGTCGCCTCGATGATGATGTATCTGCTTTCAGGTCTATCCTAGCAACCATTCTTCCTGATAATAATCCATCTCTATTCAATAATATTGCTCCTGTATCTTCGATCCGTTTAAACAAATCCACTAAATCCAATCATCTCAGTCCTCCACTCCTAAAAATCATTTTCCGACATAGTTCACATGCATTCTTGGTACTTTCCCAACGTTTTAACTTCTTACCACTTTGTCTACTAGTCGTATCTTTCCTGACCGCTCTCCTTCTGATATTGCCCATCTCAATTTAGCTCGCATTGAGAAACATCTACGTGAAACAAACGGCGAGTCATCCTTATCTATACGTCAAATCAATGGAAATTTTCACCTTGTACACACAAGGCCAAAAATTCGATGGCGTCCCATCTCTCCCCCTTGTCTTCTCTATAAGGATCCATCAATTGATTATTTTAATGATTCAAATGATTTATAATGATATTAATGGAATAAATGATTACATTAATGATTAAAAGATTTGATCATTCGAAATACAATAATTGTTTTTTTTTAAATTACTATTGAAAAAAGTAAATAAAACAGTGGTTTAATTACTATCTAAATGATTACTATTTTATTTTTTGAACGTTGATCGTTATGATAAACGTAATTTAAATGATCTCAATATAATTATTATCATTATTTAAATGATCTTAATGTTTAATAATTATAAAACATTTGATAATATTTTTTAATAAACTAATTCAATAACAATTGTTAATATCAAAATTTTTTGTTTTGTTTATAAAGAACTTCATCTTTGAAACTAAATCAAATAATTAATAATTATGTAAATTTTATTTAATATAATTGAATAAATTTTAAATTTTGTTGTTAGCCTTTAATTGAATAAAAAATATATATTAAATTAAAATCATACATGTTTTACTAAAAAAACGTATGAATTTAACACATGTAATTAAAAAATTCAAACAACTATAGATATTTTGAATTTTTAAATCACCTAAAAGCACTTTGATGATAAAAAATATGTCAAAGACGTTAAGGGCTTGAAATATTTTACAATAGTTTTACAATTATAAAGTAATATTCAGAAAAAAGGTAATATACAGAAATGTATATCTACACCACTGGTGCAGCCAGCTTAGTGGATGATGAGTTGAATCACGATACAGACGTCGTGAGTTCAAATCCATTCAGCATCAGTCAACAAAGAAAGCGGATAATTAAGTGCAGAAACGTGAAATGTAGGTGTGGGTCAGCCTATATTGGCCTACCCATACCTACAGTGGCTGGGACAGCTCACCTACAGGGACTAGGTCAGCCCACATTGACTGACCACGTCCGGGTTGTTCTCATTTGATGAGATTCACCCGTACTGATTAGTAGCGTCCTGCCGTATCAAAAATAAGATCAATACCTGTGAGGATAATATCATGCCACAATCGGAACAATTTCAGCTCACAGATGCAATCAAATAGAATGTTTTTAATGTTTTTTACTAACAGACCATTATCGTAATGGTCTCCAATTATGTTGTATTCCTTCGAAAGTTGATGTATTCTTGATAAAACGTTTTAATATTTTTTAACCATTCAAAGTTTGACAATATTTACAATTATTTAGTTAGATTGTTTAAATCAATGTAATAAAAACAAATTAGAGACTAAAAATGTATAAAAAAATAATAAAAACCAATAAATTATGTACCATAATCATTGCATTTAATTAAATTATAACATTATATAATAATGTTATAATATGATATTATAATGTTATAATAATATAATAATGTTATAATAATATATATTATATATTAATATATTATAATATTAATTATATATTATAATATATATTTTATATTATGATTTATATATATAATTTTAATATATTAAAATATATTAATTTAATATATTATATATTATGATTTTAAT